>CM071567.1:99223519-99245380 GCA_036426205.1 Ascaphus truei
TGAATTTGAGCGCCAAATTGCAATGAAGTCTCGCGAGACTCGCGCGCACAGCATACCAATGCAGACAGGCAAATTTTCGCCGTATGCTAGTAGCTCCGTTGCTGCTGCCGAGATTAGCACTGACGTATTCTCGCCATAATTAAACATTGCGCTAATCTTGCCGCTTTTGGCTTCCTGCATATGGAGAAATAAACACGCCAGACATTGCAACTTTTATAGCAATGGAGATTTTTATTCACGATCCTCTCTGCATAGGCCCCTATGTGTCAGTATGCCTCTTCTAATATTACTTAGGTGTTCTAGAATACGTGTTCGGATTGCTCTTTTTGTTTTACCCACGTATTGTAGTCCACACGGGCACTCTAATAGGTATATAACATATTCTGTATAGCAGTTAGTATATTGTTTAATTTGAAAATTTTCTTTACTCTTATTACACACAAAATTCTTTTTATCTGTTTGTTTGTGTTCGCATGCCTTGCATGTTGAACAACCAAAAAAAAACACAATGTTTTGAAACAAACCTTTATTTTTTATATTTATTTTTTTCTCTTTGCTTCTTTCCCCTTTGGGCTGAGAGATTCTCTCTTCTATCTCTAGGAGTGGGGTAAATGAATTTGGGGTCTCCCAAGTTTTGAGACTCTAAAAAATCACTTGAACCAGTAGCTCCAATGGGGGAGCGTGATCTACTAGTTTTATGCTGTTTACTGGAGTGATTTCTTTCTCTTTCTTTTTTCTTTTTTCCTTTCCTCTCTTTCTCTTCTTAGTTCTCTTTCTCTTTTTAATTCTTTCTCTCTTAATTCTTTGTCTCTTTGTTCTCTCTCTTTACTGTCTTTATTTACCTCTTTAGATCTTTGATATTCCCTTTCTCTCATAGTATCTCTTTCTCTATTAATCTTTTCTCTTTGTTCTCTTTCTCGTATTAGTTATTTTTCTCTATTCCTTTCTCTCTCTCTCTGTCGCTCTCTCTCTCTATCTCTCTCCCTCTCAATCCGCTGTTCTCTCTCATGAGCTCTATCTCTCTGGTAATCTTGCTCTCTTCTGTATTCCCTATCTCTAATACTGTTGGTATCAGTATTTGATGTGTAATGTCCAGATGACTTGTCTGTATTGGGATGTGAGTTTTCAAATCTAGAATCTCTATTCCCTTTCCATTGCAGGTTAGATTTATAATAGGAATTGGTTATTGTGTTATCTTTACTATTGAACATGTTTGTGGAATGGGATTTGCTTAGGGAGAAGTATAGGGTGATGAGTGCTGGTGTACCCCACAAGTATGCCTTGATCATTTTTAAGCACCAGGTTCCCTACACGTTGTACTGCGAGTGGGTGTTCAAAGTGAACTACGATGGGAATCGCCTAAAAAAGGCCCTTCCTGCCAATTTAAGGAAAAACATTGTGGAAGAATTGCGGCGCTTTTATACAGTTACAGATCCTGTAATGAAAGGCGTTAGAGACTGCAATAATGGCGTTTTGCGCCATGCAAGGAATCGGCCATGGATGGACAATGTGGAGGACTGTCAGTGAGACAATACTGTTGTGCTGAACTGTATTGTACTCTCCATATTTTGCCCTGAAAACCTGCCCTGTTTGCTGCCCTCTAGGACTGAACTGGTGCAGGTCTGACTGACAGTGTTGGGCACCATCCCACTGTACTCTATACAGTACTGGGTTTCTTTAATAAAGGAGATGTCACTTAAAATGTCACTTTAACTCCCTTTGCCCCATGCACCAAAAATGTTTTGTTTTGTTGATGTTTTGAATTGCTGTGCACCAAAAATGTTCCTTTGTGCACTTTAAATGTTTCAATATTGTAAATAAATGTTTTCGTATTGACTCCACGAATAAAAGACCATGTTGAATTGCCTCACATTGTTTCCATTTGCTCCTTTGCCAGTGTAACAAATGTACTGTACTGTAGCGGCTTGCTGCACTGTTTTTTTACTGGCTGGTCGCGCAATTGGCGTAGGAACTACGGCAATTGGCGTGGGAACTAGGTCAATTGGCGTGGGAACTTCTGTTTTAGGGCACCTAGAAATAAAATTTATTTGGCCCCTAGATGTTAGGAACGCCATCACTTGACCCCAACAGGGTCCCAGCAGTAATGGCGGCGAGAAAGGGTCACGCCGGCGAGGAGGGTCCTACCATTGAGCGCAAATGTAGGAGAAAGCTTTGAAGCGGCTAAGTCACAATGAGCAGAAACCTGGGACCCAGAACTCCGGTTCTGTTCAAGCTAGAGCGCTCAAATTCGGTCACCATGTAGCCCTAGTTGCGGCAGGATTGCATGGCAAATTGCGACCCTCTCGTGGCAACAGAACGGAGTCAGGGTGATGTTAAAGTTCAGGTTTCTGCCATTGACTTGCATGGCAGAAAAAAAGCCACTTTGGTAATGTGCTTTTAAACTGTCTTCTGGTATCTCCGGTTCCGGGGGTCGTGCAAAGCTGATATTTTGCCACTATGGCAAGGGTTCTCCCGCATGGGGACCAGGTAAATTTCAACCCGCTCAGATCCACAGAACGGGTTATTTTACATTATATTCGCGCAATTGGCGTGGGAACTACTTAGGGCCGTGGTCAAGTTCACGGGCAATTGGCGTGGGAACTTCTGTTCTAGGGCACCTAGGAATAAAATTCTTTTTGCCCATAGATGTTAGGCACTGTATACCACTGTACAGTATACTGTGGAAGACAAATAATGAAACGATACTGAATATGTAGAATAAATGCATAGTTTTATTTAATCAGGGTTTATTACACAGTATACTGTACGGCCGGAAAAAATCAGCATACAGCAATCAGCATACAGCAATATTATCCATCAAAATCCCCCCATTAGCCATTTTCTTTTCTGAGGAAAAAAAGAAAAGTTTTAATGTACAGTAATGGTCAGCCCCCTAAAGAAGTACCCAGCCAGCCCCACCAAAATAATACGGCAACAAGACAGTACTCACCATTGAATTTCCCATACAGCTGGCGCCGGCGCCGGTCCACTGCCAGTCCAGCTTTCTTCATTATCCACGTCGATAGTTGGCAGCGGGACTAGTCCATCTGTAGTCAGCAGGTGAGGCTGGAAATCGCTTAGGTACATGCAAGCTTCATCAAAACTGCACGCCAAATCCAGCTCAGCCTCAGGCTCAGGCTCAGAGTTGTCACTGACAGTGGGACCGTCATTGGAAGCCGGTGCTGGTGCTGGTGCATTGCTTGGCAGCGACTGTCGCTTCTTAGTTGGTTTTAACACGACCCTTCGCCTTTTGCCGCCTTCATGATCATAGATACGGGAAAAACCCGGTGATACACACCAATACCCTCCAACAAATTGGGGCTCAAAACGGTGAAAACAGGGGTCACTACATAACCTTTTCCTTATTGCACGCTTCCACGTATGAGGAGTTGGCGAAAATTTGTAAAAGTCATATTTTTCGTTAAAATACTGATAAATTTGAGCAACTGTTGCCATCTTATCCTCTGTTGCATTAATTGCGGCCCATATCAAATACGCGTAACTTCTGTCAGGTTTTTGGAAAACAGGCTGCACTTGAACACTCATGGCGGTCGGGTCTCTGGAGAATACTGTAACTGAAACTGGTCTTTGTCTTTCTTTAATATGAAATGCCTAAATTGATACATTTTGGCAACTCTTCCTTCAGTCTCAAGGCCAAGGCCAAGTTACAATGGCACACTGTGGTACAGTATCTTTTTTAAACGAAACACCTGCAAGCCGACACATTACTGATTCGGCGCATTACAAGTCATGAATTTATGCCATCTGGCGGACACGCGATGCATTGCAGCCTAGTAAATCCTGAACCATTATTAATTAACACATCAACCGCGCGTCAGCCGGGCATGCGCCTGGCTGGGAAGGCAAAAGGAGCCCGGCATGCTCCAGGTGAACAGAGTGGCATTCCAGGAACATGCCAGGTACATGCCAGCGATAACTAAGAATAAAAGCTGCCGCAGCAGTAATTCATGTGTGTTAATTCATTGATGGTGACTTTATTTGCTTACATAATATACTTTTTGTGATGTCAGGCTATTTGAGTTGGATTATTGTATTGTTAACATTGATTTGCAGCGTGTACATGTAGTTTACATGTTATGCTACATGTATACACTGTAAATGCAATGTTTTAAGTGGCATTCCATGCTTCAGATTGAATGATTACATGAGATTTGTGTAGGAAATTGCTTTTTAATTCATTGAGGTTGTTATGCATAAGTGGTGTTGCCATTGCAGGATGGCTTCACCCCTTAATTACCTTTGAGGTTAGTACCCGATAAGGTGATTAAGGGGTTCATTGGTATGTTAATGTCATTGAGATGTATTGGCTATTTATTATTTTGGCAACGGACCCCAAGGATGATGCTGGCGACGGAGCCTTCTTATTGATGAGGTTAGTAGAAATTTCTTTATTTTATTACGGTATTTAATGTGTTTAATAATGGCCAAATAATGTATTATCCCTATGTGGATAATAGTTATTTGGCACATTATTGTACTGTATGTGCTGGGGGAGGGGGTATTGGCCCCAAGGGTATTTGGTAGGACTCCCCTGTGGGTAGTGGGTGAGGGTGGTTAGGCCTCAGGGGTGGATGGTTAGTGGGGGAGGGTATGTGGGTGATGGTGGGTTAACCCCTTAATGACTGTAGTGGTTAATAACCGCTATGGTGATTAAGGGGTTAGGGGACATTACATTGGATGTTTTTATTCTTGTGTCTGTTTTGCAGAAGCGGATGGGGCATGGGCAGGATGAAGATGAGGATGGCCTTCATCGTGGCAGCCGCACATGGGTGAGTGCTATATGTATTTAATGTCTTTATTGTTGTGTATGTATTTTAAATGGACAACTGCACTATTATTCATTTTTGGATAATAGTAATGTTGCCCATTACTGTTTTGTATGTTGTGTATTGCTGCTATGTTTAGTGGGGGCATTTGTCCCCAATAAACATGCTATTATGCGTTAACCCCTTCATTACCTTAGCGGCTATCCGCTATGGTAATGAAGCAGCATTAATGTATTTTAATAATATTGTGCTGGAGCAGGGGGCCCTCTGAGCTGAACCGCATTTATTTGTGGCTCAGAGACCCCCTGCTTCCCGAGTTACAGGCCCCGGTTTGGGGCATCGGTTACAGTGTGGACGCCATGTTTGTTGCGGGCACGTAGTGTATGGAACGCTATAAACATGGCGACGACACTGCCCATCCGATCACACATACCGGGGCCTGTATCTCGGGAAGCAGGGGGTTCCTGGTCCACAAAGTGATGTGGTTCAGCTCGGGGGACCCCCTGCTCACTGTACAGTATTATTAAATACATTTTAATGCTGCATCGCTACCATAGCAGATACCATGTAAGGTAAGGAACGAGTCTTTATTGATATGTGTGTTTTACTCATAGTGTAGATGTGCAGAGGGTCTCCGGAGCTGAAGCGCTTTTGTTTTAGGTCCAGGGACCCCCTGCTTCCCGAGATACAGACCCCTTTATGGGGTGCCGGTATCCCTCTGCTTTGTTTACATTCCGCGGTCACGTGATCGGGACCTTGAAATGCAGCAGAGACACAGAGTCAAAAGATAAAATGCCAAACTTTATCCGACAATGATAAAATTGGAGGCTTACGAGATATCAGATGTTTAACAGCATTGGTGTATGGTAAAGTTGTTCGCCGAGTCGCGTTCTCGGAATCCCCGTACACTGCTGCCGCATCCACCGATCTCCGACCTCCGACCTGCTGGAGCCGATACGTCACATCCGGTTCTTTCAAATCGTATGGAAGACGCCACCGGAGCTTCACAGCAGTCTCTCCCTCTGGATCTAACACTGGGGGGTTACGCTCTATGCATTTCGCCGTGCATGATGAAGGTAATAAAAAGTTAGAATCCTAAATCAGTCTAAATGTGACATATGGTTGAAAAAGTTTTAATTTCAACTTCATCCTATTACATTTCATCATAAAGCATGTTACAGAATCTGTCAGTGTCTTACATTTTGTCTAAAAGAATATGCTTAAAAACACAGCCAAGGTAGAAAATGGCGCAGTATGGATGGGTTCTTTTATTGCTTTCCCAAATTTATGTATTTTTTTTAACAAACACCTGTCAACATATTTATTATTTTCTTCCCTCTTTTTACCTAGTGAGACTTAAATAATATACTTCAAAAGATTTGCAAATATTTTGTTGAAACAATATATCCCTGGTGTTTCAAACATAAAATTGTTTTGTTTGTACAGTCAGCATCCTTTAATTTTTGAAGTGAAACTTCTTTAGTGGCAACTCATTCGAACTGGGGCAAAAATGGATTGTGGAGACAGAAATGAAACGGATGTGACGTCAGTGCTGGCAGTTGAGGCCGGGCTGTGTTCTGGCTCAGCCCGACCCCAACACTGACATGATTCCAACCGCTCAAAAAATCAGATGCGGCGGCGATAGCTGCCGGCGCCGCTCCTAATGGCCGCCGCTCCCCCCACGCCGCTCCCCCCAGACTATGCGATAGCCACCGGCGCCGCTTTTAACGGCCGCAATTCCCCCCACGTGCATTGCTAATGTACAGCGGCTCCCCGGGCTCCCTGTCCCAGCCGCGACATATGCGGCGGCGGCGATAGCGATAGCCGCCGGCGCCGCTCCTAACGCCCGCAATTTCCCCCAGGTGGAGATGGGCACGGGCGGCATCCAGGGCAGCGGGGACCGGACCCGGCTCTCCTGCTACAACCCGACCGGACCCGCTCTCTGTCCCAGCAGCGCGCTCTGCCGGGCTGGAGACTCTGTCGGGCTGGAGACTCATGCACATGCGCTGCTGAGCTCACTCGGGTACAGGCAGCAAGGGGAGCTGTTCAGCTACTGCCAAGCTCTGTGCCGCCCGCGCCGCGCATGCGCAGTAGTCATGGCGACGCTGCCAGACGCCACACATGCGCAGAAGCGTCTGGCAGCGGCGCCATTCCCCCCACACGCCCGCTGCCATGTCGCGCATGTGCTGTTCCCCGTGGCCACTGACATGCCGCGCATTCGGTAGTCATGGCGACGCTCACAGACATTATAGAGGAAATCAGGGGAGCATCATTACCTATAGGAAAAAATAAATACAACCATAGTGCAAAACGTAATAACAAAATACACTAAAATGGCAGATCTCTCTCAAGATAAAAAAGACGCTAGATGGTAACACTGTAACCACAGGCTAGCGGCAAGGAGCAGGAGGAAAGTGCGTCCAGGGCAGAGACACAGAGTCAAAAGATAAAATGCCAAACTTTATCCGACAATGATAAAATTGGAGGCTTACGAGATATCAGATGTTTAACAGCATTGGTGTATGGTAAAGTTGTTCGCCGAGTCGCGTTCTCGGAATCCCCGTACACTGCTGCCGCATCCACCGATCTCCGACCTCCGACCTGCTGGAGCCGATACGTCACATCCGGTTCTTTCAAATCGTATGGAAGACGCCACCGGAGCTTCACAGCAGTCTCTCCCTCTGGATCTAACACTGGGGGGTTACGCTCTATGCATTTCGCCGTGCATGATGAGCTTCGTCAGGACGTCACTGATACACAGGCTTAGCGCAAGGATCAGGAGGAAAGTGCGTCCAGGACAGAGCCACAGAGTCAAAATAAATGCCAACTTATCCGACAAATGATAAAATTGGAGGCTTACGAGATCTCAGAGTTTAACAGCATTGGGTATGGTAAAAGTTGTTCGCCGAGTCGCGTTCTCGGAATCCCCGACAGCTGCTGACCGCGCTCCACCTATCTCCGAACCATCCGACCTGACTGAGCCGATACGTTCACATACGGTTCTTTCAAAATCGTATGGAAGACCCACCTGGAGCTTCACAGCAGTCTCTCCTCTCCCCGGATCTAAACACTGGGGGTGTGACGGCTCTATGCATTTCGCCGGTGAATGATGAAGGTAATAAAAAGTTTAGAATCCTAAATCAGTCTAATGGTTGACATGGGTGAAAAAGTTTTAATTATTCAAACTATCAGTATACATTTCATCATAAAGCATGGTACACGAATCTGTCAGTGTCTACATTTTGTCAAAAAAATATCTTAAAAACACAGCCAAGGTAGAAATGGCGCATATGGATGGGTTCTTTTATTGTCTTTCCCAAATTTATGTATTTTTTTAACAAACATCTGTTCAACATATTTATTTTTTTCTTCCCTCTTTTTACCTAGTGAAGCTTAAATATATATACTTCAAAAGATTGCAAATATTTGTGTTGAAACAATATATCCCTGGGTTTCAAACATAAAATTGTTGTGTTTGTACAGTCAGCATCCTTATATTTTGAAGTGAAACTTCTTTTAGTGGCAACTCATTCGAACGGGGCCAAAATGGATTGTGGAGACAGAAAATGAACGGATGTGACGTCAGTGCTGGCAGTTGAGGCGCGGCTGTGTTCGGCTCAGCCCGACCCCAACACTGACTGATTCCAACCGCTCAAAAAATCAGATGCGGCGGGTCGTAAGCTGCCGGCGCCGCTCCTAATGGCCGCCGCTTCCCCCGCACGCTGCTCCCCCAGACTATGAGATAGCCACCGGCGCCGCTTTTTAACACGGCCGAATATTCCCCCCACGTGAATTGCTAATGTAAGAGGACTCCCCGGGACTCCTGTCCCAGCCGCACATATGCGGCGTGCGGCGATAGCGATGAGCCGCCGCGCCGCTCCTACGCCCGCATTTCCCCCAGGTGGAGATGGGCACGGGCGGATCCAGGGCAGCGGGGACCGGACCCGGCTCTCCTGCTACAACCCGACCGGACCCACGCTCTCTGTCCCAGCCGCGCGCTCTGCCGGGCTGGAGACTCTGTCGGGCTGGAGACTCATGCACATGCCGCTGCTGAGCTCACTCGGGTACAGGCAGCAAGGGGAGCTGTTCAGCTACTGCCAAGCTCTGTGCCGCCGCGCCGCGCATGCGCAGTAGTCAGGCGACGCTGCCAGAGCCACACAGCGCAGAAGCGTCTGGCAGCGGCGCCATTCCCCCACACCACGCCCGCTGCCACTGTCGCGCTGTGCTGTTCCCCTGGTCCCTGTACATTGCCGCCGTCATTCGGTAGTCAATGGCTACCGCTCACAGACATGCCTGCCTCCTGCTTGTAGCTGATCTCTGGGCCGGTCACCGACCCCCTGTCTGGCGGGATGTCTGTCTATTGTGAAATAAGTGATATAAGGCGCAAACAACTATAAATAATAACAATTGTGAATAAATCTATGAATAGTGATATATGATGATTAAAGTCCAACCACCCAGCTCAAACCTCACTGGTGGGACCTGTTTCACGGGTTCCAAAGATTCAAGTATTTTTCTCAAACATCCAGGGGGAGCATAAGGGGAAAGAAATACAAATTTAAGTGCAGACGTTTCTATAAAGTCTGACATGGAGACCCGCGCCCTGCTGGATATCTGGGGGGAGGCGGACGTGCAGGGATCCTGCCCGACCCGAGTCCCGAGTAGCTGAGGGGGGCAGAGGAGGAAGACGAGGAGCCGCCCCACCCTGGGGAAGTGGGGGGGCCCGAGTCATCCCAGGACAACTTCACAGAAGGACTACAGGGAGGGCTCTTCCTGCTACTCCGAGCACCCAATCAAGGTGGAGGAGGGGCCCAGCATTGCCATCCATCATTCATATATACTCGTACTCACTGCCTGTGTCACACACAGTCACACACCCTGTGTCACACACGCGCACTCAGACATACACTGTCACACGCACACACCCTGTGTTACACACACACAGTCACTCAGTCACGCGCACACTCAGTCACGTGCACACTCAGTCATGCGCACACTCACAGTCATGCACACACTCACAGTCACACGCACACTCACAGTCACACACAGTCACACTCACGCACACTCGCACGCACACTCACACGCATGCACGCACACTCACAGTAACGCACACTCCCAGTCACACGCATGCACACTCACAGTCACACGCACACACAGTCACACGCACGCACACACAGTCACACGCACACTCAGTCACACACACACACACACACTCAGTCACACAGTCACACACACAATCACACAGTCACAGTCACACGCACCGTCACACAGTCACAGTCACACAGTCACACGCACACTCTCAGTCACACAGTCACATGCACACTCTCAGTCACACGTGCACTCTCAGTCACACGTGCACACTCAGTCACACGCACATTCAGTCACACGCACACAGTCACATGCACACACGAGGAATTCACACTTTGTGCAAATAGCTAATACAGGGGATGTGTGCCAAGCACGCGCATTCTAAGTCAAATTTATTTGCGTTTTGTCAATGAAATTGTATTTTGATTTTTAATTAAAACATCACCAACACAAATATAATTTCTGTGACAAAAGTTAAAGAAGTTTCACTTACTATGCGCGTGCACAGCACACACAGCTTTTTTTTTCTATAGTTACTAATAAAAAGAAACTATAATAATAAAGTACAGATATTGCAAGAGTTACAGTACTGTCTCCAGAGCTGAGCTGAAAACGCTTGATTCCGCTACTCTGGAGATAGTGCTGCAGTGGTCGTGATGGGGGGGAGGTCCCATGCTTCTTGATCAGATCTTTGCAGCCCTAATCCTCCGGCACAGGGCACTCGCAGTTCTGCGACTTGCCCTAGTGCTGACAACAGTAAGAATTACTATATTTGTAGAGAGTAAGAAGTATTTGAAGTTATTTTTAATCTGAAATGTTAGGCATAAAGAAACCAATATTCAATTCATGTGTCACTCTAAGAATTGTTTTCTCTCGTTAATGGTGGTCAGTAATTTAGTTCTCTTTAAAGGTTGTAGTCTCATTGCTGGCCTAACCCTCCTTCATTCATTAATAAATATATGCTACAATGCAAAAGCTATTCATAAATACAAACTTCCTGTAAACCACTTTACTTTATGCATCCATGTGTTTATCTTTATTAAGCCATGTTTCCCCTTTGTAATTATAATGAATGTAAGGGAATAGAGACTATTGCCAATTTAGCTATTATGTATCTTAGTCTATTTACAATGCCTGCTTCCACTTCATGTCTTTGATTAAAAATATACAAATTGAACTGGTTCCTTAGAGAAAATAGTGAAGTTAAACTATAGGTGACATTGATCATTAGGGGACTGTTTTCAATTTTAACTGCTGTGATTGTTAAAAAATTCCCATGAGTGACTGCAGTTCTCGTAATTTCTCATTTAGAAACAGCTTCAGTGATCACCATCTAGGGCGAATAACACCATGGATAAATGACAGGGCAAAGTGATGCAAGTAATTCAAGTAGATACTTTAAAATATCTAGAGCACAAACCTTTTTTGTCCCGTTTTACCAAGTTAGTATTTTATTTGTGGAGTTTTAAGGGCAGAATTCATCAATAAAGTATTGTCTAGCAGTATTTGAGGTAACGAAACAACGTAATTAAAAATATGTATACAATACTCAAGTTGCTCAATACTCAAGTAAATCGCTATGGTAAATGAAGAGGTTAACCACTCTCTCTACCCACCTGAGAGGCCTGACCACCCACCCTTAGGGCAACTACCACCTTCTTCAATATCTCTGCCCCCAACATACATTGAAAAACACAACAACCCTACTACCCACCTCCTTTACTCTCAACAGCTCCCATCTTAGGGCAAAAAGTCCACTGATTTAAGATGTTATGGGACTGACTCCATCTTTGTAAAAAATACATTGAATACAAAGGAACTCTCTGAGTTAGTATTGTAAATAGAAATTACAGTTGAAATTCAATTGAGTATTACATTAAATAGACTACTTGGGAATGGAGGAAAACTGAATTTAGTAGCTTCGATGACTTTGTTACCCTGTATCTCGAACAATGTGGCATGACCCCATTGAACGGTTTGGCTGGTTCCTACCATATGATTTGTGATTTGGGTTATCACGGTATTCCGAAAGAATCTGAAACCATTTCAAACCGTGAGGCAGGAAAATGCCAAAACCGCTCGGGACTCAAACATGCGATCATAGTGTTTTTATTTACATTTTAATACTAGTGTGCGGAAGCAGGGGATCTCCGAGCTGAACTGCAATAATTTCAGGACTGGGGACACCGTGCTTCCCAAGTTACAGGCCCCAGTATGGGGTGCCATTATCTCCTATGCGTGAAAATATCCCGGTCACGTGAAATTTAAACATTGCATGGGGATATCGGCACCCCATAAAGGGGCCTATAACTCGGAAATTAGGGGGTCTCGGACCTGAAATCAAACAGGCTAGCAGCTAAAGCAATGAAGGGGTTAAACATGAGTACCCTGTTTATTGGGATAGAGGGGGTGGCTGAATGGGGCAGTTGCCCCAGGTTGGGTGGTTAGTCCTTCCGGAAAGGTTGTGGAGGATTTAATCCTTTCACAACCACAGCGGTGGGAATCTCTATGTAATGAAGGGGTTAACAACTCCCACCCAAGAAGCCTGACCACCCACCCACCCTTGGGGCAACTACCACCTTCTTAAATAACTCTGCCCAAAAAAACATTGAAAAACAGAACAACCCTACTTCCCACCTCCTCTACTCTCTACTCCTCTACTCTCAACATCCCCTCTCCCCCAACACATACAGTACAGTAATGGACAACATTACTATTATCCAGATATAGATAATAGCGCATTTTACCATTAAAAATAAAACATTATGTTGGAATAGGGTCGTCAGTAAATGCACCGGACAATGACTACATGCTTAAATGGGCAGAATACCTTAATGTGCTGATAGGGACGACTAGGAGGATATCTGGGAATCGGCAGATAAAACCTCAATTTGCACAGCAAACAGGAAAACAGCTACAAAATTATATTCCAATGATATGTAACTCCTAGTAGGCTGAGTCAGATCTTCCCAGGAACCCCGATCTTTGCTGGAGAGGTTGCGATATTAGAGGAGATGTGACCCACATCTGGTGGACATGTCTGGTTGTGCAGAATTTTTGGACTATGGTTCAAAGCATACTTTCCGACATCACAGAAATAGGAATACCCCTAAACCCACTGATCTTTGGGTTGACTAAACAAGTCGAAAATCTTCCTTGCCCATGAAGCGGCTAATCTCCTTCATTTTAACAGCAGCAAGATGTTCCATAGCTGCTGCATGAAAAAAAATTAACACTCCTTCCAGAAGAACTGTAACTAAAAGAAAAAATGAAGTTATATCCATGGAAAAATAAATAGCCTAGCTGAAACAAGCTACTGAAGAGTTCTACAAGACATGGGAACCATGGCTTCAGAGAGAAAAATATACAAACAATAACAAATGGCAAACACCCTTATGCAATAAATAAAAGATAAGGACTCATAGTTGTCAAGATACGGATCTGCCCAGGGGCTGAGGGGCTGGCTCCGTGGAAAGAAACACTCTCTCACCTCTATCCTCCTCCCTCTCCATGTCTTCCCCCCTCCCCCAACCTTCCGTGCCTCCCCCTCTACCTCTCCCTCTCCCCATCTCTCTATCTCTGCTCTTCCCTGTCACCTTTACATTCTCTTTCTCTGTCCACTCCCAATCTCTCACATAGGCTGCAGATACTGTGATTATCAAAGTAAAACAAAGAAACAAACGGGTTCATAGCGCGCCAGATCGAACGTTTATACAAAATGTTACATTTATGCTAAATGTCAATGATGGATGATTGTCTCTCCCATTAGATAGGGACAAGACAATACTATGTAAACTGTGGTATTGCTCCCATTGATATGTTGTAATCTGTATACCTCTAAAAAAATCTCAATTAGAAACAAAAACAAAGAGAACATTATCCAGCCAGCATAAAGTAAATGAAAGTTCTACTTACGCCTGCTAGGATGAAGGCCATCTTCATCGCGGCCCTCCGCGCCCATGTCCTCCGTGGCAGCAACAGTGCAATAAAAATACAAACTAATGGCCACTAACCCCTTTATCACCTTAGCGGTTAGAAACCGCTACAGTAATTAAGGGATTAATCCCCCCTCTCGCGCTACCCACCCAGGAGGCTTAACCACCTTCACCAGAGTAACTACCCCCACCGGCATACCCACTCATTTCCACAGTGGAACATCATGCCCATATAATATGTGCATGATTATCCTCTATGGCAGTCAATGGGTAACCTAAAAAAAATACAGCAACAAGAAGACAACAATAAATAAAAAAATAAAAGCACATAAATGTTAGGAATCTGATTTCTCAGCGCCGTCTGCGCAACACACAGACTACCCTCAGGAAGACTCAGGGCGCGCAGCACAACCTCCGCTTACCTGCCTACATGGGCCGTCATCTCCTCCGTCGCCGCAGTGCCCCTCCCCTCGGTGGCCCCACCGCTCCTCCTCCTTCTCAGTGGCAGGCGCGTGTCCTCCGTCCCGCATGAATACATGTGTGTCCTCCTCCAACATTGCTCGCATGCACACACAGCTTAGAGAGCACACGCTCAGCATTCACTCTTCTACTTCAACTCTTGCTATGAGGCTCTGCCCCCGTACACAGCACGGGTGTAATCAAAGTGCTACTAGTGCTCACCTGGGCTATATCAGCCACACCTATCCTGAGAGGCTCCCTGCAGTCCTCCTGACCCGCCTCCATCCCTGATTGGTCAACCCAGCCTTATCTAGCATCTCTGAGCTCTCACTAATCACTCGACATAGTCTCTGTATGGATGTGTTTGGTGAACTCTCGATTACTACAGGTTTTGACACGGCTCGTACGACTACCCCCTTGGCTCTCGACTTCGGCTATCGTTGACTACGTATTCTCTGGCATCCCACGATCACGGCTTGGACTTCAACCTTCCTCACCTCTCTTGGCTCCCTGACCTCGGCAAGGCAATCACTATTCTACTCCTATACCCGGTACCGGCAAGTATTGTCTACATTACTTATATCTTGCCTGGCAACACTTAACACCACACTCCGGACTCGCTCCCTTTGCTGCGGGTGCATGTATCCCTACTTCCCCCTTCGGCACAGGGGACGGGTCTCGTCTGCGGGCAACACCGGCGTAACATTATGTCGAGCCCACAAGACGCAGACCAGACTGAACTAAGGCAGTTTCTCTCTGATCTGCTTCAGCAAAACCAGGCCATGGCGGATCAAATTGTGGCATTAACGCGGCAAGTCACGGTACTCTCGGCCCGAGTACCAGCCGATCCCTCTTCTGGCGTTAACCCCCAGCCCGCAAGCGCAGCAGTTGCTAGCAGCTCTGATGTAAAAAATTTGCCTCCCAAACACTACGCTGGCGAGCCGCAAGAATGTAGGGGTTTTCTCAACCAGTGTGAGGTGCAGTTCGAAATGGCCCCCCATCACTTTGATATTGGACGTAAAAAAGTAGCCTACATTTATAACCTCCTGATGGGCAGCGCCCTGGCTTGGGCCTCCCCGGTCTGGGAGCGACGTTCTGACCTTACCCAGGATTATCCAGCCTTTAAGGCCGAGTTCCAACAAGTATTCGATTCCCCCGCACAACGGGAGATGTTATCTGTTTCTCTCCTTCAGATCACGCAAGGGCCACGAATGGTGACGCAGTATGCTGTGGAGTTCAGGACTATCGCAGCAAAGACAAACTGGGAACAGTAGGCTCTCGTCTCTGTATTCTGGCAAGGCCTGGCTGATCCCATCAAGGATGAACTTGCTCGCCAACCCAGGCCAGATCAATTGGAGGTTCTCATCGACCTAGCAGTCCGAGTGGATCAACGCATCCTGGTACACCGCTCCGAGCGTCAGCGCTCTCATTTTTCTAATTTCCAAACTCCCTTCCTCAGTACTCCTGCGGGTACAAGTATCACCACTCCTCTTTGTCCTGCCTTAGAGCTACCTGAGCTGATGCAACTGGGGGTACAACGCATCCGCACACCTGTACGGTAATTCCGCCACACCGGGGGATTGTGTTTCTACTGTGGATCCGCTGAGTACCTGGTTCGGGAATGTCCTCTGCAGCCGGGAGACAGGAACACCCAAGTTAGTACAGAGTGGCTCTCGCTGGGTGTCATGTCTCCTCGCCCCCTCCTTAAGGGAGAATTCCTTAAGAAGCTCACCATACCTGTCTCTCTTACGGGCAATAACTTTCATACCTCTACGGTTCATTGACTCGGGAGCAGGAGGAAACTTTATGGATCTTGAATTCGCCAGGCTGAACCACATACCGCTCGTGAGGAAGGAGAGTCCCATCGCACTGGTCGTATAGATGGACGTCCTCTTACTCCGGCATACATCTCCTTAGAGACGGCTCCTCTCCTTCTGACCTCCCATTCTCACAAGGAAACCCTAGTCCTCGATGCCATCCATGCTCCTGGAAAACCCATAACCCTTGGCCTTCTGTGGTTACAGCTAAACAATCCTCTGATTGATTTGACTTCCTCTTCTCATATCACTTGGAAACCGAGGTCAGGCGAAGCATCCCAACTTTTGGCTAATATCTCCGTTCCTGAGATTACCCTTCCCTCCGTTTACCATCAATTTTCTATAAGACCCAGTTGGATCTTTTGCCCCCTCACAGGATCTATGATTGTCCGATCGATCTTGTTCCAGGTTACAGTTTGCCTAAATTCAAGACCAACCCCTTGTATCTACCAGAGTCTCAGGCTATGGATGAATATATCCAAGAAAACCTCAAGAAGGGTTTCATTCGTCCCTCCAACTCCCCAGCAGGGGATGGATTTTTTTTCGTGAAGAAGAAGGATGGCTCGTTAAGGCCTTACATTGATTACAGGGGTTTGAATTGCATCACCGTTTAAAATCATTAACCCCTTCCCCTCATTACCGAACTCTTTGATAAACTACAAGGGGCTAAGATTTTTTCCAAGTTGGATCTACGTGGAGCCTATAATCTGGTGCGCATCAGACAGGGGGACAAATGGAAGATGGCATTCAACACATGTAGCGGCCACTACGAGTATCTTGTAATGCCCTTCGGGTTATGTAATGCCCCAGCAGTCTTCCAGGATTTTATCAACGACGTTTTTCGTAAGGTACTCAACATTTTTGTAATAGTTTACTTGGATGAAATTCTGATTTTTTCCCAAGACCTCCAGAATCATATTCGCCACACCTCCTATGTTCTCTCTCGCCTGCGTGAACAGCATCTGTACGCCAAGCTGGAGAAGTGCACCTTCCACCAGACCTCTACCCAATTCCTGAGTTACATGATTTCTGACGAGAGTTTTATGATGGATCCCGGTAAACTTCAGGCAGTGACTGAATGGCCAAGACCCGATATTCTCGGCCATACAACGCTTTTTGGGATTTGCGAAATACTATCGCAAGTTTATACATAATTTTCTACCATTGTGGCGCCCCTTACAGCTCTTACGAAGAAAGGGGCTGATACATCTGCTTGGTCACCTGAGGCTCACTCCACCTTCAAGGTACTCAAGGAAGCATTTGTATCCGCATCTATCCTCCGTCATCCTAACACCAATCTCCCCTTCGTGTTGGAAGTCGACGCCTCCAACTGCCGTGCAGGGGCAGTGCTGTCTCAGAGACCTACCCCCCAAGACAAGTTACATCCCTGTGCATACTTCTCCAAGAAATTCTCACCGGCTGAGAGGAATTACGACGTGGCAACAGGGAGCTCTTGGCCGTGAAGATGGCTCTCCAAGAGTGGAGACATCTCCTGGATGGGTCGAAAGAACCGTTTACTATCCTCACGGATCACAAAAACCTTCTCTACATCGAGAACGCCCTACGCCTTGGTCCACGACAGGCTCAATGGTCTCTTTTTTTTTCCAGGTTTGATTTTAACCTTTCTTATATTCCGGGAGAAAGAACGTAAAGGCGGACGCACTTTCCAGACAACATTCTTCTGAGGAGAGACCAGAGGAGTCCTTGGAGACCATTCTCCCACAGGAGAGGATTCTCACCACATCTACCTTCAAGAACCTCGATAAAATTATGCATTCTCAGCTACGCATTCCTAAGGACTTGGTGGTTCCCAACAGCAAACTCTTCGTACCCCCCAAGTTTGTCCCTGAAGTCCTGTCCTCGGGTTACTCTTCGAAATCCGCAGGCCATCCAGGTTTTAAGAAGACTTTAGACCTTATTAGTCGGAATTTTTGATGGCCCAAAATGTCCCAAGATATTTTGGAATATACCCGCGCTTGTCCTATCTGTGCGCAGACCAAGACACTTCATCAAAAACCCCGAGGTTTCCTCCTACGTCTTCCAGTCTCCGACCGTCCCTGGTCCCATATTTCTATGGATTTCATCGTGGAGTTACCCAAGTCCAGAGGAATGAACACAATCTTGGTGGTCATGGATAGATTCTCTAAGATGGCTCATTTTATCCCACTTAAGGGACTGCCCCCCTCTCCTGCCCTCGCTGATATATTTACGGATCAAATTTTTCAGATTCATGGGATCCCTTCTTCTATCGTTTCTGCCAGAGGGTCCCAGTTTGTGTCCAAGTTTTGGAGAACTTTCACTAAGAGATTCAGCATCTCTTCCTCCTTCTCCTCTGCATTTCACCCACAGTCCAACGGACAGACGGAGAGGATTAACCAGCCCCTGGAAAAGTACCTAAGATGCTTTATATCTGACTCTCAGGATGATTGGACTCAACTCCTCCCTTGGGCAGAGTATGCTGTTAATTCTGCCAAGAATGAAGCCACCCGTGAGTCACTTTTTTTTAATTTATTTTTTTATAAATTATGGTTTTCCCCCTCCCTGCTTGCCCATCTCCAACATTCCTTCTGGGGTACAGGCCATAGACGAATGTATTTCTTCTCTCCAAACAGCATGGCTTCCAACTATCCTTCTCAACTCCTCCCACAGATCTAAACTTCAGGCCAATCACCGCCGTCGTCCTTCGCCCAGGTATAGGTCTGGGGATTTGGTATGGCTCTCCTCTTAAAATATCCACTTAAAGGTACCATCCACAAAATTGGCACCTAAATTCCTGGGTCCTATTCCTATTTTAGAACAGATCAATCCTGTGGCATTTCGCCTCCAGCTACCACACAGTATGAAGATCCCCAATGTTTTTCATGTTTCTCTCTTAAAACCTTTAATTTCCAGTCATTTCTTCCCGGATCAGACCCGCAAGCCGGATCCAGTTACCATCCAAAATAATGAAGATTATGAGGTTCAATCTCTATTGGATTCTCGCGTGTCCAGGGGTCAACTCCAGTTCCTGGTACAATGGAAAGATTTTGGACTCGAGGAGAGGTCTTGGGTTCCATTAAAGGACATTCACGCTCCGGCTCTTCTTAGAGCCTTCAGAAGGAGGTTTCCGGAGAAACCTTTTGAGAACCGTCCAGAGGCCGTTCCTGAAGAGTGGGGTACTGTTAGAAATCTACTCAGAGTGCGCAGTGCAACCTCCGCTTACCTGCCTCCATGGGCCTTCATTCCCTCCATCGCCAAAATGCCTCTCCCCTTGGAGGCCCCACCGCTCCTCCTCCTTCTCAGTCGCAGGTGCGGGTCCTCCGTCCCACACTGTGTCCTCCCCAACACTGCTCGCATGCACACACAGCTTACAGAGAGCACGCCCAGCATTCACTCTTCTACTTCCACTCCTGCTATGAGGCTACGCCCCGTGCAGTCAGTCACCCACCCAACCAAGTGTCAGCCAGTCACCCACCCGAGTGTCAGTCAGTCATTCAACCAAGTGTCAGTCAGTCACCCAAGTGTCAGTCAGTCACCCACCCACATGTCAGTCAGTCAGTCAGTCACCCAAGTGTCAGTCAGTCACCCACCCAAGTGTCAGTCAGTCACCCACACAACGTTCCCCATTTAAATTCTTTTGGGTCTTTGCCATAGAGAATGTATTTCTTCTCTCCAAACAGCATGGCTTCCAAACTATCCCTTCTCAACTCCTCCCCACAGATTAAACTTCCAGGCCAATCACGCGTCGTCCTTCGCCCAGGTATAGGTGTGGGGATTTGGTATGGCTCTCTCTTAAAAAATCCACTTAAGGTACCATCCACAAAATTGGCAACTAATTCCTGGGTCTATTCTTTTAGAACAGATCAATCATGTGGCATTTCGCCTCCAGTACCACACAGTATGAAGATCCCCAATGTTTTTCATGTTTCTCTTATAAAACCTTAATTTCCAGTCATTTCTTCCGGGATCAGACCGCCAAGCCGGATCCAGTTACCATCCAAAATAATGAAGATTATGAGGTCAATCTCTATTGGATTCCGCGTGTCCAGGGGTCAAATCCAGTCCTGGTACAATGGAAAGATTTGGATCCGAGGAGAGGTCTTGGGTTCCATTAAAGGACATTCACGCTCGGCTCTTCTTAGAGCCTTCAGAAGGAGGTTCCGGAGAAACCTTTGGAAACGTCCAGAGGCCGTTCACTGAAGAGGTGGGGTACTGTTAGAAATCTACTCAGAGTGCGCAGTGCAACCTCGTTACTGCCTCCATGGGCTTCATTCCCTCCATCGCCAAAATGCTCTCCCCTTGGAGGCCCACCGCTCCTCTCCTCTCAGTCGAGGGCGGGTCCTCCGTCCCACACTGGTCCTCCCCAACACTGCTCGCAATGCACACCAGCTACAGAGAGCACGCCCAGCATTCACTCTTCTACTTCCACTCCTGCTATGAGGCTACGCCCGTGCAGTCAGTCTCACCACAGCCCACAACCAAGTGTCAGCCCAGTCACCCACCCCCCGCGAGTGTCAGTCAGCCATGTCATTATGTCCCAAGTGTCAGTCAGTCACCAAGTGTCAGTCAGTCACCCAGGTCAGCGTCACCCCCAGTCAGTCCGTAGTCACCCAATGTGTCTGTCAGTCAGACCAACCACCAAGTGTCAGCAGTCACCACACAAGATGTCAGTTCAGCACCCACCCAAGGTCACAGTAGTCACCCACCCAGTCAGTCAGTCATGCCAGTGTCAGTCAGTAACCAAGCAGCAGTCACCACCCAAGTGTCAGTCAGTACACCAAGACGTCTCAGCAGCACCCAAGAGTCAGTCAGGTCACCAACAAGTGTCAGTCAGTCGCCACACAGCAGTCAGTGTCAGCCCCAAGGTGTCAGTCACAGTCACCCACACAAGTGTCAGTCAGTCAAACAACACGTGTACGTCGTCCCACCAAGTGTCAGCCCAGTCACCCACCCAAAGTGCCCAGTGTCCAGTCCACCCACCCAACAAGTGTCAGAGTCAGCTCAACACCCAAGTGTCAGAGTCAGTCAGTCAGACCAAGTTCAGTCAGTCACCCAAGTGTCAAGTCAGTCACAGTCACACCACAAGTCGTACCAAGTCAGTCAGCCCCAAGTGTCAGTCAGTCAGTCCCAGTCAGTCCGTCACAAGTGTCAGTCAGTCACCCCAAGTGTCAGTCACCCAAGGTCAAGTCAGTCAGTCACCCAAAGTCAGTCAGTAGCAGCCAAGTGTCAGTCAGTCACCCAAGTGTCAGTCAGTCACCCCCAGTGTCAGTCAGTCACACACCAAGTGCAGTCAGTCACCCACCACCACAGCAGTGTCACGTAACAACCACCCAAGTGTCGTCAGTACACCCACCCAAGTGTCAGTTCAGTCACCCACCCAAGTGTCGTCAGTCACATCGCATCACCCCAAGTGTCAGTCAGTCAACCCACACCAAGTGTCAGTCAGTACCCACCCAAGGTCAGCGTCACCCACCCAAGTGTCAGTCAGTCACCCCCAAGTGTCAGTCAGTGCAACCCAAGTGTCACCAGTCCACAAAGTTGCCAGTCAGCACTAACTAGTGTCAGTACAAGTCACCCAAGTGTCAGTCAGTCAGCCACCCAAAGTGTCAGTCAGTCGTCAGTCACACCCAAGTGTCAGTCAGTTAAGTAGTCAGTCACACAAGTGTACAGTCAGTCATGTCAGGTCACCAAGTCAGTCAGTCAGTCACCCAAGTGTCCGTCAGTCACATTGTTCGTCAGTCAGTCACGTCCATGTCAGTCAGTCACACAGGGTCACGTCAGTTCACACACCCACGT
>CM071567.1:99245482-99385978 GCA_036426205.1 Ascaphus truei
TGTCAGTCAGTCACCCACCCAAGTGTCAGTCAGTCACCCACCCAAGTATCAGTCAGTCACCCAAGTGTCAGTCAGTCACCCAAGTGTCAGTCAGTCACCCAATTGTCAGTCAGTCACCCAAGTGTCAGTCAGTCAGTCAGCCACCCAAGTGTCAGTCAGTCAGTCACCCAATTGTCAGTCAGTCACCCAAGTGTCAGTCAGTCAGTCAGTCACCCAAGTGTCAGTCAGTCAGTCACCCGTGTCCATCAGTCACCCAAGTGTCAGTCAGTCTGTCACCCAAGTGTCAGTCAGTCACCCACCCAAACCTGGAAAACCAGTTGCGAGTAGCAACATCATCAATACCAGCTAACATCACACGCCTTACCAAAGAGAAGCAGTTCCAGCCATCACATTAGGAGTGAGTTAATTAAATGTTTGACCAAATATAGCAGGCTAATTTTTAAGTTGATAATTTTGTATGGCCCGCAAATGGTGTTATAAATATCCAAATGGCCCTTGGTAGAAAAAGGTTCCCCACCCCTGCTCTAAAACTTCCCCACATAGCTAGTGTCAAATAGCTGTATAGTAGAAAGAACCTAAGCCTAACTGGTGTAAGGTGGAAAACACCATAATGCACCCATAATACCGACGTGTGCGTTTCGCTTATGCCACGCTTTCTCAAGGCAGGTTACCTGCGAAATGTGCGCATCGGCATTATGGGTGCAAGCGCATGACTCCTATGCCTCACTACGAGTCAAATAACTCCCCTATTCTCCTGATACCACAAGTCAAATATCAGCTATCTACAGTATGAAACATACTTGACTACTCCCTCTATTTAATACCTCACCAATTCCTTCCACTTCCATCTCCAAAACATTACTAAAATACACCTTTTCCTCACCATGCAATCAACCAGAATTCTAATTCATGTACATTTAAAATCCCATTTTTAGACTGCCTCCCTACCAGACCATCCTAAATGCTGCTGTCAAGCACATATACCTCTCCAACCATTCTATGCCTGCTGATAAACTGTGTAAATTACTACGTGCTACCTATATTGAACAGAATAAAATCTAAGATACGGTTCTTTATCTACAGAGCTCTCAATGACACAATCCCTCTCTATATTTCCAATCCAATCTCAAATTACTTTCCCACATGTAGTCTATGCTCAGCTCATGACCTGCCTTATAAGTTCCTCTAATTTCCATCTCCAGGACTTCCTAGGGCTGCACCGCAAATAATGTATGGAACTCCTTTCCTCCACACATCTGTCCTACTGGTACCTCGGGAAACAGGGGGTCCCCAGACCTGAAAGTAATGTGGTTTAGCTCCATAGACCCCCTGCTTCAATCCTACTGTAAGTACTACAAATAAAAATGTAGAGTAATTTTAAAGAGTTCTGCGGTGACACACAGAGAGAGGATCAACATCTCTCTGATATCTCTGTGTAGCTCTTTCAGACTGGATTAACACAGCAGGTCCCATTCATAAGCAGGGTTCCTCGCTGCATTAATCATTCTGGTCAATTCCCCTGTGCTGGGCTGTGATGAGCTTGGCAATGATCACGGCCAAACTTGGGCTGTGGCCCACCCGCTCCAAGTGATGCGCAGGGTGAAGATGAATTGTGCTGGATCTGCAGGTACATAGATGGAGCTATATAAATAAACATATACATGCATACATAAACACTTTCTCCTACAATTCCCACTTTCAAAAGTTAATTCAGTAAATTAAAAACACTTATGAGCATATTCACATGTCTCAGATATGTCCACAAATCTGCATTTCCTCATAATTACTCAGTATTCAATTCTTCAACTGCAGCCAGGGATTCTGGGTATTGAAATGCAAATGAGCACTCACAGTACACTGTAGTTCTCACAAAACCCCTCTTTAAAGATGGCTTCCCAGCACACTCCTTATAAGTCTACAGTTGATACCATGTTTACTTGTCGGATACTCCTATCCTTGTGTCATAAAACCCATTCCTTTTAGATTATAAACTTCTGGAAGCAGGGCTCTTATTACATTGTTTAATTATGTTATAAGTTGTATATATTTTATGTTTTGCTTTTTTCCTTGCCCCCACCACTTGTATTTCACTGTGGAAAATTAAAGATAATACTAATAATAATAATAATAATAATAATAATAATAATAATAATAATAATAATAATAATAATAATAATAATAATAATAATAAGTTTATAATCTATCACAATGAAATATTTGTTCATACTCTATAATCGATTGATAGTCTACACAGCAATGATAATTTCATTGTCAGGAGCAATGGGCTCCTTTCCTATCCTAAAATGATCTAATGTAATCTAATTTTCTTGGTTTCCAAAAGATTTAGGATATTAAGGGACTTGACTTCAATACAGACTATCCATTCTAAAAAAACAGTGTCTCTGCTACTTGAAAAGTGCATTATTATAGACACTCACAGCTGCAATCAATAAGAAGAAACCTGTTTCAGGAAGGATAAAATATTGTATCAAGTTACTGTACAGGAAGCGATAGCAAGTGCATTACCATTATATATCACATTATCAAGAACATGAATTGAATAGACATCAAAAGGCGAAGAAAAAAGGTACAGTAGTCTAGGTTAATAAATTTATACATTTATGGTTCCTCTTAACATTTTACTGCCAGAGGCCAGCAATGCATTTCAGTAAAATGAAAGAGTAAAATGTTAAAGTGCAGCAAAGGAGTTAAATGCTTATACTGTATTTATGTTATTAAAATATGGTTAAATCATGTATACTTTCAGTCTAACAATTAACAAACATTTTCCTACCATGTATTCTACTGTAGTTAGACCCATATTTACTAAGTGGTGCATGCTCTACAAACATGAGGCTGACACAAGATCAACATAAGACTGGATGCATAGCCATGACATACAAACATAATTTATTGAGCACAGATGTACATATTAGTGTAAAATCCTAATGCATTTTGTGCTGTCTGGCACAAGTCACTTTTAAGAATCAAGTCACGATCAAGTCCCTACCCTCCATTATGTAGATATCTGTCACGGGAGACCATTGCTGTTACCACCAAATTACCCGGATCATTTGATTGAGCAAAGCAAGAGATAAAATAAATTGTAATTTATTTACACCATGAACATACACAGCTTGATTTAAAAAATATTATGAAAATACACTTACTGGGACGGGCAAAACAAAACCCAGAACGAAATCTTTAGAAATAGAGTCTCAATGTGCAATTTCCCAGGAGCGGGAGTTGTGCATAAGCAGAGCCGCAAAACAGTCTTTGGCTAGGGGTGCCGCTCGCAACCCCTATTTGCTTTGTTCTTCCGCCGTAGAATTGGCTTGGAAGTCCTTCGTTCTTACAAACTTTAGTAGCTGGATACAAATCTTGGTTACGATGTTACAACTTTGTACCACATGATGAATCTGATTTCCCGATCGGCTGCAGGGATTTTAAAAACAGTCAAAACCCCTATCTTTAAGCTCTGCAGGCAATAGCTGCGTGGGAACTAAATATTCCACCTATCCTCAGGTTGCCAGTACCTTACAGCACCGGGCAGAGGGCTTCTTAGTATGCTGAGGGCATGCGCAAACCTCGCACCTTCGCCGCTTAGCATACCAAACCCCTTTACTGGCAACATCTTGTCTACTTCGCCCGGACATCGGGACATCTGCTAGGATGAATGAACTTGTAATTATCCCTCCCCGCTTAACACCTTACGATGTCAGAACCTTTTAAAATCTGGACTTTTCCAGACATCCTGGGACCATGCAAGCGGGATGTCTTACAAGTCCGGGGCTAAATTATGCATGGCTTATTCACAGGCATTCCCTGCTTTGCATCCTTAATGTATGGTACTTATAATTAAGTGTTTCCGCTGTCCCGGCTGCCTGAATGAAAACCCCCTCACATCTATAATGTTGGCACAATTAAAAGAGGGGGACTTTCATTCATCAATTTTCATATAACTTTATAAAAATTGCGGCATAACATTTTTAATGATTTTACTCCAGCAGCAGTCACAGCAAAACTCAGTGCTCTAGGACCTTCCTAGCCAAAGTTAGCTAAACGCTATGTGCTGTGCTTTAAGCTGCTGTTTTTAAAACCATTTTCCTTTGCGAGGGTTACAGGGAAACATGGGAACAATAACTCAAACATTTAAACCATGGTATTATTATCACCACCTTATACCTGATGGGACACACACAGACATTTTTAATACAATTACAGTGTTACTGCCATTACTGGGTCTCAGAGCTGGCACTCTACAATTCCCTAATATGGCTCAGGGGTACCCAGCCGGGCATAATAACTTTATTTATTGGCCTTGGTACCCCCTCACTGTCACACCTCCCCACCTCAAAGGGTGCGGGCACAACCATCCCGTCCGGCGCTTTAACTTGCCACACAGCTCTTGAAGGGTCAATGGGACTGTCCATTCGGAATAGTCCATCCGCATTGCCGTGCTCGCTGCCTTTTTTATGTTGTATTGTAAAGTCAAACTCTTGCAGTGCAAGACTCCAGTACAGCAGCTTGGAATTTTCCCCGGATACCCATTGTAACCAACTCAGGGGGTTATGGTCTGTGAGTGCCGTGAATGAACAACCGCATAGATAGGGCTACAAATTGCAGAGTGCTCATACAATCGCCAGACACTCTTTTTCAATAGTGACATAAGCCACTTCCCTGGGCAGAAATTTGAGGCTCAGGTACACCACAGGATGCTCTCCTCCCTTCTTCCCCACTTGACTGAGCAGAGCACCGATACCAAAGTCCGAGGCATCGGTCTGCACCAAAAACTTTTGGAGAAGTATGGTGTAGCTAGAAAATGGGCACTAGCCAATGTGATCTTCAGTGCCTGAAATGCAATTTCACAAGCTGGAGACAATACAACCAGAACTGAGAGTCGCATCTGTGTCAAGTCAGTCAGGGGTTTGGCCACTTCACTATACTGGATAGTGGGAAAAACTTCCTACAGGTGCGCCAACGAGTATTCTAAAACTTGCCTTGGAAAATCTGGGGCAATCACCAACACGACCCAGATAAATGCTGGGTACATGCTGCAACATTTCAGTGACATTTTGTAACAACCGGGGAGTCACGCCGTGCTCGGCGTGCTCCCCACTCACCAGCATCACCGCAAGGTTCCCCCGCGCCACACTCTTTACCTCCCTCCAGACCGCCCGATCGCCGCCTCACTAAGGTGCACGAGCGCACGCCGGCATCATCCAAATAGTGCCGGCTCTGGGCGCGCACCCGGCCACTCGCGCGGGGGCGCGGCCACACACGGATGCACGCTCCAGCCTCTTGAAGGCACAACAACCCGACGGCACTGTGCAATCAGATACAGGCACATTAGCCTGTCCTCTCTCACTCCACCCCATGGTGCTCATCTGGACCTATCTCCTGTCTCAGCCTCAGCCTGGTGCATTCACACACCTCCACCTTGCTACCCTGTCATTGGATCATCTCACCTATATATACACTGCGGTTTCTCTGACTCGTCGGCTGAGCATAAAACCAGTTGTTCTCATCACTCTCTGCCTCTCTAGTCCTGTCCTGTCTTGTCTTGTTTTGCAGTCTTCCTCGTGTACCGAACCGGCTTCCTCTTTGACTCTCCGTACCTCTGGCACCCCGAACTTGGCATACGGCAATACGACTCTCCGCACCTCTGGCATCCCGAACTCGGCATACGGTAAAACGATTATGTCTCTCTCTCTCTAACCCCGGACTTGGCTAACAGCACCCACTACCATCCTTACCTCTTCTGCCCCGGCACCGGACACCCAGACCATTCTACTCTCAAGACGTGCCCTCGTGGCTATGGGTGGTGTTATATCCTTTCCCACCTCAGCACCGCGGTCCCGCCTCGTTTGTGGTGAGCTCTACCTGACATTATGCTCAGCCCAACAAATATGGACCCCGCTGAGGTGGAGCGTACTTTGACTCCCCATACTATTCTCTTCGCCAGACTAGAAACTTATCTGGAACAAAATGATAGGCGGATGGATTTGCTTCAGCAGAGCTTTCATTCCCTTACCGTTCAAGCCCAAGCTTCCAGTCTGGGACCTTTGCCAACAGCCTCAGCTTCCTCCGCAACTGTCTTTACATCTCCTCCGACTGCAATGGAACCCCGAATCCCAACCCCCAACCGCTACGCTGGGGACCCCCAAGGATGTAGGAGCATCCTTAATCAGTGTTTCATTCAATTTCAACTCTCGCCCTCTCGTTTTGTGTCCTCAAGCTCTAAGGTCGCCAATATCGTGGCTCTTCTCTCCGACGAGGCGCTGGTCTGGGCCTCCCCCATTTGGGAACAACAGTCTCCCATCACACAGCACATCGACCTCTTCACCCGTGATTTCCGAAGGGTCTTTGACACACCTGGACGGCAGTTAACGGCAGCCTCCTCTCTCTTCCACATAACCGAGGCAGATCGTCCCGTCGCCCGGTACGCTGTGGAGTTCCGCACCATTGCAGCCGTGACGGGGTGGAACAATGAAGCACTATCTTCGGCATTTTGGCAGGGCCTGTCAGAGCCCCTAAAGGATGAGCTTGCGGTGCAGGAACGTCCTACTTACCTAGAGGATTTGATCGCCCTATGCATTTGGGTGGACCAGTGTCTGCAGGAGCGGAGGACTGAGCGTTCTCGTTATCGTCAACGGGTTTCAAGGTCTCCCGTCCCACCGTTCGTTTCCCCAGCACCTCCGTCTTTGGACGTCCCGGAACCAATGCAATTGGGAGGAAATAAGCTGTCCTCTGCCGAAAAACAACGCCGGCGCAGTGCAGGTCTCTGTATGTAATGCGGCAATTCCGGTCACTTGGTGCTCCAGTGTCCCCACAAGCCGGGAAACGCCAAATCCCAATGAGATCCCGGGGAGTCTCGTTGGGAACACTGCCCCTCTCCCCCATCATCAAGGACGTCCTTCCCACCAGGATCCTGCTGCCAGTGACGCTGTCTGGAGAGGGGTTCCATTCTCAAGTACTGGCATTCGTGGACTCCGGCTCCGCAGGCAATTTCATTGATCAAGCCTTTGCAGAACGGAACAATATTCCACTTACCTGCAAGAGGATTCCAGTGAGCCTGGAGGCCATTGATGGCCGACCACTACAGCCGGCCTTCATCACGCTGCAGACGGTGCCTCTTCAACTGCAGTTCGTCGGGGCTAATACGGAGACCATTACCCTCGATATCATCCACACTCCTTCAGTCGAGTTGATCCTGGGTCTTCCTTGGCACCAAATCCATAATCCTCACATCGACTGGACCAACCGGGAACCTATTCAGTGGGGTGCTCAATGTGCCAAGACCTGTACCAGGCTGTCCCAGAAGGTAGGAGGTTTGTGTACCTTGCCAGAGGAGGTCAACTCCTTGCCTGTAGTATATTTGGAATTCTGCGATGTTTTCGACAAGGCACGATCCGAGGATCTACCCCCGCACCGACCTTTTGACTGTCCTATCGACCTGCTGCTCGGGCATGCCTTCCCAGCGGGCGATCTTATCCACTCTCTCTCCCAGAGATTAAAGCCATGAACAGTTACATTGCGGAGAATTTGGAGAGGGGTTTCATCGGAAAATCTTCTTCCCCAGTCGGAGCGGGTTTCTTTTTTGTAAAGGAGGATGGGTCTCTTCACCCATGCATCGATTACCGGGGCTTGAATAAAATCACGCGCAAAAAACGCTACCCGCTGCCTTTTATTTCGGAGCTCTTTGACCTCCTTCAAGGAGCAACCATTTTTTCTAAATTGGACTTACGGGGCATTACAGTTTGGTAAGTATACGCGAGGGGGATGAGTGGAAGACTGCGTTTAACACCCATGACGGCCATTACAAATACCTGGTTATGCCGTTTGGCCTGTGCAACGCGCCAGCAGTCTTTCAGGACTTTGTCAATTAAATTTTCCGGGACATTCTTAACAAATTTCTCATCGTTTACTTAGACAACATCCTAATCTTTTCTAAGTCAGTCCAAGAGCACATTAAACACATTCAGCAGGTACTATTACGCCTCCGGGAGAACCATCTCTTTGCGAAAATGGAGAAATGCCAATTCCATCTGACGTCTTTGGCGTTCCTGAGATACATTATCTCTGACTCCGGGTTCACTATGGATCCAGCGAAACTAAAGGCCATTCTGGACTGGCCCCATCCAACCACCCTAAAGGCCGTGCAACGTTTTCTAGGTTTCGCTAACTACTACCGTCGCTTCACTCGCAATTTTTCTACCACGGTATCTCCCATCACTGCTCTAACAAAGAAAGGTGCAGATCACTCATCGTGGTCCGGAACCGCCATTCATGCATTCAATCTTCTCAAGAAGGCTTTCGTGTCCGCCCCTATCCTCACCCACCCAGATCCTAAACTCCCATTTACCCTGGAAGTGGATGCCTCTGATGTCGGGGCTGGCGCCATTTTGTCCCAAAGGACTACGCCCTTAGCCAGATTACACCCTTGTGCCTTCTTTTCAAAGAAATTTTCTTCCGCAGAACGGAATTATGATGTCGGCAACCGGGAACTCTTGGCAATCAAGTTGGCATTAGAGGAATGGAGACACTTCTTAGAAGGCACGGAAACCCCCATAACCATCCTCACTGACCATAAAAACCTGCTCTATTTAGAAGGGGCACGTTGATTGAGCGCCCGACAAGCCCGCTGGGCGTTATTCTTCTCCCAGTTCAATTATTTCATCTCCTTCATCCCAGGCTCCAAGAAACTGAAGGCAGATGCCTTGTCACGACAGTTCCTTGCAGAGGATAGGTCTGAAGAACGGCTAGAGATGATAATTCCTCCCAAAATGATCGTGTCCGCCAACTCCTTTGATGTCATGGACAAGATCCGATCCAAGCAATCTCAGGCTTCTATGGGGCTTAAGGTCCCGGAGGGAAGACTCTACACCGCACCGCAACATCGCAAGATAGTCCTCGAGTGGTGCAATACCTCTAAATCAGCAGGACACCCAGAGATGCGGAAAACCAACGACCTCATCCAACGAACCTTCTGGTGGCCAGGGATATCTAAAGATGTGGAGGAGTTTGTGAAGGCGTGTGGCACATGTGCTCGCAACAATGTACCCCGGGTCAAACCTGCAGGTCTTCTTCCATTACCCATCACAGATCGGCCTTGGAACCATATTTCTATGGATTTTATCGTGGAGCTCCAACTTCCAAAGGGATGAATACTATTCTTGTTGTCATTGATCGCTTTTCCAAGCATACGCACCTTGTTCCCTTGAGGGGTCTTCTGAATTCCCCCAGGCTCGTGGATGTTTTCATCCAGGAAATCTTTCGTCTCCATGGAGTGCCTTCGACCATCGTCTCGGACAGGGGGTCTCAATTAGTTTCAAAATTTTGGCGAGCCTTTTCACTAAAATTGGGCATTTCATTGCAATTCTCCTCAGGATACCACCCACAGACCAATGGGCAGACGGAGAGAGCCAATCAAAACTTGGAACAATACCTTCAATGTTTCGTAACCGATACACAGGACGACTGGGTGGATCTGCTACCTTGGGCCGAGTTTGCCCTCAACTCCCAACATAATGACTCTACTCAAGAATCTCCCTTCTTTATAAATGTTGGCTTTCATCCATCCCGGTTACCCTCCTCCCCACTATCCTCTGGGGTACCAGCGGTTGACAAACTTATCACCCGGCTGAAAGACTTATGGAAGAAGATTCAGGAGAACTTAAAAGTGGCCACTGAAAGACAGAAACTCCAGGCAGATCGCCTTCGATGCCAGGTCCCTGAATTCTCTCCAGGAGACAGGGTATGGCTTTCATCCAGGAATATACAACTAAAGGTTCCCACTATGAAGCTGGCACCCAAGTTCCTAGGTCCCTTCCCCGTGGTCAGAAGGATTAATCCAGTGGCATATCGCCTGCGTCTTCCACCCTCAATGAAGATTCCACCGGTCTTTCACGTATCCTTGCTAAAACGAGCAATTCAGAGTCCTCGTGTTTCTAAGACCACTTTACCTCCACTCCCCCTTCTGTTCCAAGTTCAACAGGAGTATGAAGTCCAGTCCATCCTGGATTCAAGGATCTCCAGAGGAGGAGTACAGTACCTGGTCCACTGGAGGGGTTTCGGACCAGAGGAACCAGAGGTTCCCCACTGACACCTCCATGCTCCCCGACTCGTCCAAGCATTCCATCGTAGGAATCCCTCCACACCATGTCATGGACACCCGGAAGTCGCCCCTGAAGGGGGGGGTACTGTAACAACCGGGGAGTCATGCAGCGCTCGGCGTGCTCCCCACTCACCGGCATCACCGCAAAGTTCCTCCGCGCCGCACTCTCTGCCTCCCTCCAGACCGTCCGATCGCCGCCGCACTAAGGCGCGCACGCCGGCGTCATCCAAATAGTACCGGCTCTGGGAGCGCACCTGGCCACTCGCACGGGGGCGCGGCCACACACGGATGCACGCTCCAGGCTCTTAAAGGCACAACTACCCGGACGGCACTGTGCAATCAGATGCAGGCACATTACCCTGTCCTCTCTCGCTCCACCCCATGGTGCTCATCTGGACCTATCTCCTGTCTCAGCCTGGTGCATTCACACACCTCCACCTTGCTACCCTGTCATTGGATCATCTCACCTATATATACCCTGCGGTTTCTCTGACTCGTCGGCTGAGCATAAAACCAGTTGTTCTCATCACTCTGCCTCTCTAGTCCTGTCCTGTCTTGTCTTGTTTTGCAGTCTTCCTCATGTACCAAACCAGCTTCCTCTTTGACTCTCCGTACCTCTGGCATCCCGAACTTGGCATACGGCAATACGACTCTCCGCACCTCTGGCATCCCGAACTTGGCATACGGCAATACGACTCTCCGCACCTCTGGCATCCTGAACTAGGCATACGGTAAAACGATTAAGTCTCTCTCTCTAACCCCGGACTTGGATAACAGCACCCACTACCATCCGTACCTCTCCTGCCCCGGCCCGGACACCCAGACCATTCTACTCTCAAGACGAGCCCTCGTGGCTATGGGTGGCGTTATATCCTTTCCCACCTCAGCACCGCGGTCCCGCCTCGTTTGTGGTGAGCTCTACCTGACACATTTCTGCAGACAGACTAATGGCCCATCAGATTAACACAGCGGGGGACCCCTGCTGTGTTATTACGATGGGCCATTAGTCTTTCCCATACGATTAACATCCCATCCCTTTTATATGGGACTAAAGAAAGACCCTACTAGTGACTTTGTTAGTCGCCTTAAGATACTTTTAGACCAAGCTTTAAACACCTGTGTCATCTCTAAAAGCGAGTTTGCATTCCTGAACTCTAACTCCAAAAATCCCAATATTCTACCACATCCCCAAAACACACAAATCGTTAACCAACTCCCATGGAAGACAAGAAATAGGGGGGTGAACCCCTCGGGATGCCGTGGCTACCAAAACCGTGGTGGTTCTATTTCACTCAACTCCCATGGAAGACCAATTATATCAGGAATTCAAAGTTTGACTGCCAACCTATCACAATATGTTGACCATTTCCTCCAGCCATATGTGGGTAAACTTCCTTCCAATCTGAGAGATTCCACCTCAGTACTTAATTTACTAAAAGACTTTGAATGGAAGGACTCGTATAGATGGCTTACTTGCGACGTATAGTCCCTCTATACGAACATACCGCATCAAGAGGGATTTGCAGCAGTGGATTTCTTTCTTTCAGGGGATGTGGAACTACACCATCTCAATAGGAGGTTCATCTTGGATTCCATCCAATTTATATTGAAACATAATTATTTTATGTTTCTGGATGAATTTTTCCTACAGGTTTGCGGAACTGTGATGGGCACTAGATTTTCCCCCAGTTTCGCAAACCTGTACATGGGAGAGTGGGAGTTCCTACAGATTTGTAACAATAATCCCTTCAGGAATAATATTATTATATGGCGTCGGTATATAGACGACATTCTGTGTGTGTGGGATGGGGATCAAAACTCTGTAGGCCACTTTATAGAATATATTAATAATAAGAAGAAGAATCTATCCTTCATGTAGAAAAAATTCTAAGGAAATTAATTTTCTAGATTTAAAACTAATAGCCACAGATGAAGGGAATTTGATTACCAAAACATACTTCAAGGAACTGGACACCAACAATTTACTACTAGCTTCGAGTAATCATAAAAAACCTGGATTCAAAACATTCCAGGTGGTCAGTTTATTAGACTAATGAAAAATTGCAGTACAGAGGATGATTTTGAAGCACAAGCCACCAAATTATACTCAAGATTTCTTGAGAGAGGTTATTCTTTGCAAAAATTAGATAAGGACTTGGAAAGGGTAAGAAAATTGGATAGAAGTCAGATGTTAGCCCCCCCCCCCAAAAAAAAATCCAGATGTTAGCAATGGACAGTGTAATGTGTCCTTCATCACAAATTTCAATTCAATGACCACTAAAATAGAAGACATTGTTAAAAAAACATTGGGCTATATTATCAAATGACCCAATTTTGGGGGCCCATATTTCAAGAAATCCTAAATTTATTTACAGAAAGGCCAGGAATTTGAAAAGTATCCTATCTCTGAGTGATATCAACATTAGCGATAATGGTTTAGGTGGGAATATGTGGTTAAAAACTAAGCCTATGGGGAACTTCCAGTGTGGGAAATGTTCAGTGTGCAAACATCTCCACTCCGATAAAAAATCATTTAAGTCCAATTCCACTGGGTAGGTATTTGACGTCACAGATTCATCTACTGTAATTCGGACCATATAGTATATTTGATAGAGTGTCCTTGCAGTTAACAATATGTGGGCCGCACTAAACGCAGTCTTAAAATGCGTATTCAAGAACATATACGTAATATAAAAAATGGTCTTGTTAAACACAGCCTCTCTAGGCATTATGCATTGCATACAATAAGGATCCACCCTCACTCCTATTTAAAGGTATTAAATATGTCTCAAGAAATAGAAGGGGTGGTGATAGAGTAAAAGAATTGCCAATGCAAGAGACCTTCTGGATACAGGCATAATACCTTGTATCCAGGAGGCCTCAATGAAGATATTGATATTGATAGTCTTTATACTAATTGTAGTTGTGATGTATTAGAATCACTCTCCATTCTCATGAATTTAATGCACTAGAGTGTAGATGGTATTAATAATTTATGCCATCATTATCATATCCATTTATTGGATATGATATTTCCATACCTTGTGTCTTCTATTTTTGTGCTTTATTTTTTTAGTTTATTTAGAACTTTATTATGTAGGAACGTGTTTTTTATTCTTAATGTTTCATGATTTTTAATATATATTTCTTTCTCCATTCCAGCCCCACAGCCTCATTTTTTTGCTATACAGGCATACCCCGCATTAACATACGCAATGGGACCGGAGCATGTATGTAAAGCGAAAATGTACTTAAAGTGAAGCACTACCTTTTCCCCACTTATCGATATATGTTCTGTACTGCAATCGTCATATACGTGCATAACTGATCTAAATAAGGCATTTCTAACAGGCTCTATTGTCTCCCCGCTTGCGCACAGCTTCGGTACAGGTACGGAGCCGGTATTGCTGTTCAGGACGTGCTGACAGGCGCATGCGCGAGCTGCCGTTTGCCTATTGGGCGATATGTACTTACTCGCGAGTGTACTTAAAGTGAGTGTACTTAAAGTGGGGTATGCCTGTATAGTGTTTATGTATTTGACATATTTGATTAAAATATATGTAATGTTAAATTAATGTAATGGTTGATCAATATGTTATACACATTGTGATTCAAGATTTAAGTGAACTAGCACATCCTAAAATCTGATGTTGGTGTGAATTTCTGATCGGTGAGGATATTGAGGCGCGCGATACTCACTGTTGCGGCAGAGTGACGTCACGGACTGTGAGACAGAGAGACGGGCGGTTGCAGGCACACAGTGAACCACCTCCAACTATCACTCCTACCAACGGAATTCGTATAATCATCCAGTAGCAATTTTGTTGGGACATTTCCACCTGCAATAACAGGACTGACAACGGGAACCCTGAACCCACTGCAGACACTGCCTAAGGGTATTAGAGGTACATCCCAAGACCCAGAGGCATTAACCTGTGATAACACCAGATGCAGCAGAGATGTAGAGGAGCACAGCAGCGTTTCTTGGCAGCATACCAGCTAGTAGGTCGCCAAAATGAGGGTAACTCCAAGCAGGGATAAGTATTAAAAAGGTTCTTTAATGGTCAGTGCAAAAGAAACAATGGTAGGAACGCACCTACGCGTTTCGTCCGTAAAGGACTTTCTCAAGGTGAGAAAACAACGTGAACATCAGCAAAAGTGAAACTCTGACGCGTTTCGTCCGGATGCAGACTTTATCAAAGTCTGGACGAAACGCGTCAGAGTTTCACTTTGCTGATGTTCACGTTGTTGATTTAATAAAGTTTTTTATTTTTCTACATGCGTTTGGCTGATTGAAGGAGCTGTGACCGCTGTGTCACTCGTTTTTTTCCCCGTACCTAATTGGCAATGCACACTGACAATGCTTGAATCGCTTGCGAGCTGACTCTGGCATAGCTTTTTCAGCAACTTAAAAAGGGCACATTTTGGACGGTTTTCCACCCCATATGAATGTTTTGAATCAACTGTGTAACCCTTTTATTTTTATACGTTAAATTCATGGCTCGTGGTATTCTGATCTTTCTACTCTTATCCCGTGGAGTGTAAAAGTGATTGCTTATTTTGACAGGAGCACCCATTGACTAGGATGACAAGAAATCTATAGATGATGAACAGATGAATCCTTATCATGGTTAATGTAGAACACGTCTTGGTACTTGTACATCCCATCGAAATACGCAATTCTGAATTGGACTCTGCAGCTCTCCATTAACACTTTGTTATTTTATACCGTTATTATATATATGTTTCCCTGTATTTTGTTGGGGAATGTTCTAATCCTATCCAATTTTTGTCATTTTAATAAATAAACTGTACTGTAGCATATTTAATATAATTGTTTTTTTTTGTGAAATACAGGAATTTCAACACAACGCTATCTGTGAACAGAGCATTGCAGTCTTGTTTTGCTTCAAACATGCACAAGAGTAATTCAACTTCAAAGAGATGTCTACTAATTATTTAATAAAGATGCAAATGAATAGCGTAACTTCCATAACAGATTGGCATGATCAATTATGGTAAAAACCCTCAAAGGCAAGAATAATTCACAAAAATCATGTTATGGCAACATTATTTTTCTCTCTCAGTGTAACAATGCACGGAACTAAACTAACCGCAACTACACTTATCCAATTAACCTGTGGTTTAGGTCCTGATTCAGTGTAGCAATGCACGAAACTAACCTAACCGCAACCTCACTTATCCAATTGACCTAAATACAGTGATGTTGTATGTGTGGTTGCAACCCTCGGAACCAATGCATTAACAGTGACCGCAGTCATTCCATGTAGCTTATTTTAATGCGTGTGGTCCACTTATCCCTAGCCGGACACACACAGACAATTCTAATGTATTTACTGGCTCTCAACCCGCAGTGGGCTGCAAAGCTGACACTTCACAGTTACCATAGGACTCAGGGGCACCAAGCTGGGCATAATACCTTTATTTACTGGCCTGGATACCCCCTCATTATCACAGTGAGAATATATAGTTAGACTATAGTTTGACTATAGGTGACAGGGGACTGTATCTACTGCAAACTCTTTTACACATGGCAACAAACAGTGAACTAGCCTGACCACACTATGACCCCATGCTTGTTATCCTGCACAATTTAACGCCCCACACCTTTACAACTTACTTCACTGCAGCCTCTCCCAACACTGCACACAATTACCACCCCCCTGCCCCTCAACCCTCACCCACTCAGCCGAATGCAAACCCTGAATAGACCCTAGCATTGCAATGCAGAAAAATATTTGTCAAGGTAAAGGCACACCCCTGCTGTTTAGTCTGTGCACACACACACACACACACACACACACACACACACACACACACACACACACACACACACACACACACACACACACACACACACACACTTGGTTCACAACAACTCCATGCAGCATTACCTACCTCTGCCATAATGAACTATGTTTGTATCTCAACTTTGTTCTTTCTCGTGGCCCCATAGAAATGTTACTCATTCTATCCACTACAATCTTCTCCGTCCTGGCCAACACCCAATATCACCATACACCCTGGATTACTCACAAGCCTTGCACTATCTACTGAATGTTGGTGGAGAACTCTGAAAACCAGCACAACAACCACCGCTCACTCTAATGCAAACACCACAAATGTACAACTTGCAAACAACTACTTAAATTTCTACTCATACTGAATCTCTCTAGCAGGTGATATTGAACCTAATCCAGGCCCTCCAATTTCAGCTCTGTCCCATACCCCTGAGAATGCTCCCTTTAAATACCAAAAAGGTCTATCTGTCGCCCATATAAATATCCGGAGCCTGCTGCCCGAACTGGATTAACTAAGAGCATTGTGTCCCTTGCATAAACCCAAAGCCATCGTTCTCACAGAAAAATGTCTAACCCCAAAAAACCCTGATGCAAATATCGCCATTCAGGGATACTCCATTTCTAGGGGAGATAAGTCAAAGAGAGGAGGAGGGGTGTTATTTTATATTGCAGACACATTACAATTTACACTGTTAATTTACCCCCCAAGCCCACCCTCTTTTGAAATTCTAGTTGGCAGAATCGCCTCCCCTTTTCTAAGCCCATCTTGGTTGCTGGCATCTACCGCCCCCCTAAAGCCCCTCTACAATCTCTGACTGATATCACCCAGTTTCTTGGCTCCATTTCCTCTCTAAATGAGAAGAGTGAGCTGCTAGTTCTTGGGGATTTCAACATCAATTGGCTCAACCCTAAAAACCACAAAATCCAGATACAAATCAAGCGCTTAACCTATCGCAACTAATTTCACAACCCATACGGACAAATCTGAAATCGCAAAACCATTCCTTGCTAGACTGGATTCTATCCTCAAATCCCAGCAGAATCCAATCCTCTGGCATCCTTCCTGACATTTTCAGTGACCATGTACACTGGCGGCCGGTTTTATTCTTCTGCGGCCTTTTCCCCGCGATTTTAAAAATTGCGGGCAAATCGGGGCAAATCGCGGGATGATGCGTCCCGTTCACGGCGTTTCTCAGCGTTTTGTGTGCCTGCGGGCATTGCCATTGTTTAGCGCTAAGCGCTTTCTTTGTCTAGCGCTATTAGCGCTATCAGCTGTTATCAACTGTTCCCGGGCTACTTTCGGGCTGCACGGAGAAGGCCCGTGACCATCAGCAAACATGCCCGAAAAATTTCGGGTATGTTGTAGGATAAACGTGGTCGCAGCAGTACTGTGTGAGGAAAATTAAACACCTCAATCAAGCCCTAAAGTTCTCTTCAATAGAACATTTAGAAACTTTAATCAACAACAGTTTCTGACTGACCTTACCAACTGCCCTTGGCACAGAATCGATTTAAATCCCAACCTCGATTTTGCGCTCGACTATTTCCAATCCGAGTTCTTAAAACTCTGTGATACCCATACTCCACTACACAGAATAGGGGTACGGAGGGCCCACCTTCCATGGGTTACAACTGACCTTATAGCACTCTACCAGTTCAGGGATGCCTTGTGGAAAAGCTACAAAGTAACTGGCACTACCAAGGATCTCAATCACTACAGATGCCTGCGGAACATGTGCACAAGGCAAACAAGGCATGCAAAAGCACAATATTACTCTGACAATCTCCTCCAGAGTACATCAAACCCAGTTAGCTTCTGGTAGGTTATCAACAACATATTCCAGCCTACTAACCATCAACAACCAAGTAATATCACTAATGGGGACATTAGTCTGACAAACCCCACTGACATTGCAAATGCATTCAATGACTACTTTGTGGGGTGTGCTACTAACTTATTAGCAAAATGCAACCCAAATCACAAACATGAATCTCATCATGGGAGTACCCATATAGCCCCACCCCTCCCAACACTGCCCACAATTTTTAATTTGTCCTGGTATCCAAAGAGGAATTTACACAAGCGCTCCTCAAATTAAAAATCAACAGCCAATGTGGACCTGACTTACTTCAATCTAAGTTCCTAAGGCTTGGTGTCCCAGCCATTGCCAAACATATTGCTTCCATAGTCAACTCTATCCTGTCTGCAGGCCATATCCCTAAGACCTGGAAAACTGCCACAGTTGTCCCAATCTTCAAAAGTGAGGACAAAAATACTGTCCCAAACTACAGGCCAATCTCTCTTCTCCCAATACTATCGAAAGTCATGGAAAAATGTGTTCACTCCCAATTAAGCATTTATTATACCAAGACAAATTTCCCTAGCCATTTCTAATCTGGCTTTCACCCCAAACGCTCCACCGTATCTACCCTGCTAAAAGTTTCCAATGAAATTCAGTGTGGAATGGAACAGGGACAACTCACTGGTGCAATAGTATGAAAAAAAGGACATAGAGTCCATCCACGGTGCAGCAGAAACAAACACAGGCTTATGGCATATAACATCCAATAAATCCATTATATAACGGATAATAGCTGTCTTGATCCTGGGTGTATAAGTCCTTTTAAAGCTGCTCCAATGTATTAAATAGGAGTACTGACATGAAGTGTCATCCCAACCTTTAGTTCATAGACATGTGACTGCCAAATTTAACAGGCTTAAACCACAGAGTGGGATTTATAGGGTAATAGGGAGACACAAATACCAATGGTAGAGCATCCCCTTTTAATCAACCACACTCAGATAAAGCCACAGAACATGTAGGTAACACAGTCAGTAACCAGCCAGGCAGTGACCCAGTACACTCACTGTTTGTATGAAGTGAAAGCGATCCGTGCAAGCGTGCATCCAACTTGATAGAAGATCAGGAGAAAAAAAGCCTCTGGGGAGGAAAGTGGAGCACTGCGCAGGGCAAAAGTACAACAACCAGCACACCATAGGTTAAAAACTACTTTATTGAGCAACTAGGGGAGACACCCACAGTGGAGCAACAACCCACTCCGACGCGTTTCGGGCTAAGCCCTTTGTCAAAGAGTATGACAAAGGGCTTAGCCCGAAACGCGTCAGAGTGGGTGGTTGCTCCACTGTGGGTGTCTCCCCTAGTTGCTCAATAAAGTAGTTTTTAACCTATGGTGTGCTGGTTCCTGTACTTTTGCCCTGCGCAGTGCTCCACTTTCCTCCCCAGAGGCTATTTTTCTCACTGGTGCAATATTCCTAGATTTTGCAAAGGCTTTTGATACTGTTGATCATGCTATCCTGCTTAACATACTTCAGTGCTCTGGAATAGGGAAGCATGCTTTAAACTGGTTTCAGTCCTACCTATGAGGTAAATCTCAACATGTGTCCATCTCAAGCTCTAACTCCAACCCCTTGGATATCACCTGTGGTGTCCCGCAAGACTCTGATCTGGGGCCCCTACTCTTCTCATGTCATGGTTGTGCTCGCCACAAACCGGGGCTGGACCGCATGGCTGAGGCTGGGCATGAAATCACCGACCATAGACCGCGCAGACTGGTCCGGAGTGCAAAATTCATAGTCAAACAGATCGGGTTCAGGATTGGAAAGAGCAGCGTAGTCAGTGGACGAGCCAGGGTCAGGATAGGAGACATCAGAGTAAACGTTGTCCAAGTGGAGTTTTGGCAACAGGAAGTCATTTAGGTCCTGCTTCAGCGTAATAGCTGCAGGGCAGGAGCAGGTTCTGCGTGAGCGGTGACCATGGCCCATGGTACCGGTCTCAGGAAGGAGAAGGCAGACCAGAGTGGGCACACCACCAGGCAGCACTGGTAAACCAATGCTTCAGCGCAGGAGTCCAGAACGAGCCTGTGCAAGGAGAGAGTACTACAGACCTCAGGACTCAGAAGACAGGCCTCTGCAGAGGAAGGGCATCAGGCCTCAGGAAACAGGGAGCTGAAGTAAATGCTGGAGATCCACTGCTTCAGCACAGGAACCAGGACACGGCCTCTGCAATGGAAAGAGAGCAGCAGGCCCCAAGAACCAGGAAATACAGGCCTCAGCGAAGTAGCAGCAGGCCTGGAAGAAACTGGAACTAATGCTGGAATACTTCCACAGGATTAGTCCAGAGGAAAACAAGCAAGGGCTTGTGGCTGAACACGTCCAAGAAGGATTATGCTCGGCAGCGAAGGATTGTGGGGATGCAGTACTTAAAGGCCAGCGGGCCAATCCCCGGAGGAGGGTGTGAGGGCACTGCTCCAATGAGTGAGTACAAGGCTAGGTTGCAGTGATAGCCCACACAGCTGCTGTTGATAGTAAAGAGGGATTTAGTGAGAACAACAGCACCCTGCAAGGCTACGCGAAAAGCCAGGAGTGGATTCCTGACATCTCAGTGTTCATCAATGATCTTCCCACAGATTGTAAGGAAGCTTTAATACACATGTATGCAGGTTAGACAATCCTATATGCACACAACTATAGCCTCTCGACCTTGAACACATACTTCAGTCTGACTTTTGGAGACTCGAAAACCGGATTTCCCAAAACAAACTGTTTTTAAACACTTACAATACTGGTAAAGATAGAACAAAGTTCCATAGAATACGGTGCTGCAAATGAACCAGGTACCCAATCACAAACACAATTCAATGAGTAAACTTGCTTGAAGAGAAGTAGTCATAAAGGCGACCTGATATCAGTGAGTGCTGGTAATCACAGGTATAGGCTGATTAAAGAAGGGCGTATATATAAGTCCTGGTAGATAAAGCAGATGGTGGGTAATGTATCCGTCCCACTGGTTCTCCTCCTATTTGGACTGCCTCTCTAGAGCGTCAGATGTCCCTGTGATTTAATACCAGTAATATCCCATGCCTTTGTAAGCAATGAATAGCATAAATTACTCCCATATGGTCGCCTGGTCTTCTTCCGTTGGCGTGCGTCACGCGGTGTGTAGCAGGTAGATGATCCCAGCAGGGAAGAGAAAGCAGAGCACAGCCATGCTAAAAACAGGTAATCCGGGGCTACAGCATGGTCTGGTTGAAAAAAAAGCTGTGTGTGCTGTGCACGCGCATAGTAAGTGAAACTTCTTTGTCTTTTGTCACAGAAATTGTATTTGTGATGGTGATGTTTTTAATTAAAAATCAAAACACAATTTCAGTTCCAAAACACAAAGAAGTTTGACCGCGTGTTTTAGCCATTTGCACGTCTATATTTATAGTAACTGAATTCCTTGGGTGTGTGTGTCAGTCAGTGTGTGTGTGTGTGTATGTGTGTGTTTCTCTCTCTTTGTGTGGTGTGTATGTCTCTCTCTGTGTCCTGCCCCCCTCTCTCCTGACTACCTCCACCCCGGAGGAGCTGTGGACACGGGGGGCTCTGTCTAAGTATCCCCCCTTGGCAGAGCTGTGAGCTGTGTGTCCTGCGGAAGCCAGCACCCCGGCGGAGGTATGTGTGTCAGTCAGTGTATATGTGTGCTTTGTGCATAGCACCCAGAAAACCCACTTATCACTGCTTAATGCATAACCCCTATATGTGATAAACAAATATTATATTAGATCTATACTCCTATTCTGAACTGTGTAAATAACTTGTTATAGTGACAGAGGAAAGTATGCCACACTTGTCTATTAGAATAAAGACAATATAAAACTGTTGATGTCCAATGCACAAAAAAATAAACAAATGATGAAGGGACTATATAATTAATACAAGACAACCTAATGTCCAAATAACCAATAAAAACATAAATAAATGGTTAAACAAGTATGTTAGATAATAAAGTCAATGCTTAGTATTCAGACAGAAGCAAAGAAATCTCAGCACTGATGCGTAATGATGATCAGAGAAGCAGATATGAGATTAATAAAAAAAAACTCAATAAACAAATTAAATAAAAACATTAAGCCATTCAAGATGTACGACCATTAGACCAAAAAATGTTTTAATTCCCAATCGCTATTTATATCCCCGGGTGACGGTGACCCGATGGTATAAATCCAATACATATCTCTTTGATTCAGAACTGCTTCTCTATTGCCTCCCCTGGCATGTTTTTGGATGTGCTCTAAAGCACTAAACATAAAGGTGCTGATGGTGTCACAGTTGTGCTCGCCACAAACCGGGTCCGGACAGCGTGGCTGAGGCTGGGTTATGAAATCACCGACCTTAGACCGCGCAGACTGGTTCAGAGTGCGAAGTTCATAGTCAAACAGGCCGGGTTCAGGATTGGAGAGGACAGCGTAATCGTTGGACGAGCCAGAGTCGGGATAAGAGATATCCGGGTAGTCGTAGTCCAAGCAGGGAGTCGGCAACAGGTAATCAAGCAGGTCCTCCTGATTCAGCGTAATCGCTGCAGGTCGGGAATGGGGTTTGCGCTAGTGGCGTCCACGTCCCATGGCGCCGGTCTAAGAGAGGGAAGGCAGACCGGGGTGGGGACAACTCCAGGCAGCACTGGTAAACCACTGCTTCAGCACAAGAGTTCAAGCTGGCATCTGCGAAGGGAGAAAGAGCAGCAGGCCACGGGGTCCAAACAGCAACCTCTGCTAAGGGTAGAAGCAGCAGGTTGCAGGGAAAGCAGGAACTAATGCTGGAACACATCCACAGGATTAGTCACAGGAAAAACAAGCAAGGGCTTGTGGCAGAACACAGGAACGTCCAAGAAGGATTAGGTGTGAGGGCACTGCTCCCATGACTGAGTACAAGGCTAGGTTGCAGTGATAGCCCACACAGATGCTGTTGATGGCAAAGAGGAATTAGTGAGAACAACAGCACCCTGCAAGGCTACGAGAAAAGCCTGGGGTGGATTTCTGACAGTAACCCCCCCCTTCAGATGAGACCTCCGGGCAAACATGACCACTCAGAGTTGGGGGACCTGGAATTGTTACTGAACTGTCTAGGATTGGGGGTAGAGTCGTGGTCCAGAAACTCGTCGGCACTCCTTTGCGTACCCCCACCCCACGGTGAGAACTGCGGCCAGAGAGGACTATCCATGGGTAATGGGGAGATTGAGGTGTTCCTAAAGTGCTTTAGGCGGGAAGGGGATCCATAAATGAGGGACCCCAGCTGGGTGCCCGGTCCCTAGTAATCGTACCAGAGTGCGGGCCAAGAGGCACCGATAATTTATCGGGTATAACAGGGAGACCCTCCGGACAGGCAAAGTTTTTGCTGACATATGCACATAGAAATTTGAAAGGGTCTTCTCCTCCAGTGGTTTTCCGGGTAGTGGTCAGCAAGGAAATAGGGTGGGTGGGTGCATTGCCAGGTATTGGTATAGTAGATGACAAGGTGAAAAGTAAACCAGGCTTAGGGACTGAAAACTTGGGGTCCGAACTGAGTATTTCCAACACAGAGAAACAGGCACAACAGATGTTTCTGAGAGGGATAACCATTGGTTCGCTAAGGCAGAGAAGCAATCAGTAGTGGAGCTCCTCAATACTGTAGAATGCTCAGAGAGAGAGACAGTATATTCTGTGATCTCCACCTCCCAGGGTCCAAGACAGAGACAATAGGGAGAGAAACCCCATAGTTAGAGTCATACTGAGGTACTTCAGGGGCCGCAGAACGGTCAGAAAAAAGAAACTGCCCTCCCGCACCGGGAATTTGGGGCGCGGCAAGGGTTACTTCAGATATGGTACCAGGGTCCAGGGAAGGTATACAGATACTTGCAGAGATTAGAACAACCGCATGGGGTGGACTGTGTGCTGCAATGAACTCCAAGGGCATCGTACTTGTCATAGGAGTGGGAATAGGCTCTGGAGCTTTAATATCTGGAACTTGCGAATCAGGCAGTGCAGGGGAAGCGGAGGGAGGGGAGCTAGTGTCTGAAGCTGGAGGCTCAGAATCTGTAACAAGGACATCCGGCACTGCAGGGACACTGGTAGGAGGACAACTAGTGTCTGGAACCGGTGCCTGAGAATCTGTTACGCCGATGCTCGCCACAAACCGGGACCGGACCGCGAGGCTGAGGTGGGGTTATATAATCACCGACCTTAGTCCACGCAGACTGATCCGGAGTGCGCAGTTCATAGTCGTACATCGCAGGGTCAGGATTGGAGAAGGCAGCATCGTCGTTAATGAAGCAGGAGTTCGGCAACAGGAAGTCAGGAGTTCCCCGCTTCAGCTTAGGAGCGAGAGCGCGGGGGTGGCTTCTGCGCGAGGAGCGGCCTCGGGCCATGACGCCGATCTCAGCAGGAGGAGACAGCAGGCTGTCCGAAGTTCACCGCAGGGCAGCGTCGGGAAGAACCAACGCTTCAGCGCAGAAGTCCAAGGCAGGCCACTGCAAGAGGATAGCAGCAGGCCGCAGGAAAGGAAGGGTAGCCACTGCTAGGAGGGAATGCAGCAGGTACCAGTGCTGGCAACAATGCTTCAGCACAGACATTCAGGACAGGCCACTGCAGGGGGGATAGCAGCAGGCTGCAGGAACAGAAAGGGTAGCCACTGCTAGGAGGGAATGCAGCAGGTACCAGTGCTGGCAAAAACGCTTCAGCACGGACGTCCAGGAACAGGCCTCTGGATACTCAGGAACTTGGAAGGTAAGAACACTAGGAGAGAGGCCTGGGGTGGTTTGTGGCAGAGACAGTAACATAAAGGTAGGAATGGTTATGCTCGGCACTGGTTCAGTGCCGACGCCTAGAATATAAAGGGCGGAGATCCAATCACAGGAGGAGGGTGTGCGAGTATTCCTCCAATGATGTAGCACAGGGAAGAAGCTGCAATGAGAGGCCGCACATGTGCCATAGATTGCCAGGGAAAGCTTGCAACAGCATACAGTAAGTCTGCAAGGAAATAGTCAAAGCCAGTAGTGGATTCCTTACAGTACCCCCCCCCCCTTCAGGTGAGACCTCCGGACGAACAGAGTCATTCACAGATTTGGGGGACATGGAGTTGTTCCTAAACCTCCATAGGCGAGAGGTGGCGCTGAAAGTCCACAATTTGTTGGGATTCCTTACAGTACCCCCACCACTGGGTGAGAAGCCTGGGTGGACAGGACCATTCATAGGTCTGGAAGACATTGAGTTTTTCCTGAAGTGTCTCCGGCGAGAATTAGGTCCACAATCCAGGTGTACATTGGCGAGTGCCATAAAAGACAGCGGTGGCACTGCAGTTCTTGGTAAATGGACAATGGGACCTGAGGGCTCCGGAATGGAAACATCAGAAGGGCAGTAGCCAGGTGTCCGGTGCATAGTAATAGTCCAAGAGTACGGGACACAGGACACAGATTGTCGGACAAAATTGGCAGAGGGATCTTCATAGAAGGCAATGTCTTTGGTGAAATCAGCACGGAGGAAGTTGAGAAAGTCTTTAGCTTCCAAGGATTTCCGGGTGATGGTTAGCGAGGGAATGGGGCGGGAAGGTTCACTACACACTATAGCAGCGGTACTTTTGATACAAAACAGGGTTGCTATCCCAAGCAATTTGCAAGAGTCTGTAGCAGTGTATATGCAACTCTTGGTCATGGTACTGGCAGTTGAAGAAGGATCCGCTTCCTTTGGTTTGTGATCTTTAGAGAGAATCAAATCCGAAATTGTGGCCTTGGCGAAGGACATAATAAGCATGTCTATACCCATAGTGGACCCATAGAGAATAGGGACGGACGCTTCAGGTAAAGCGACGAGGTCCAGTAAGGGTATCTTCGTCTTAGAGAAAGGCCAAATGCCATCCAGAAAGGGCACTTTGGGCACCGCACAGAGACCTGCGAGTAAGGAGTCTGTTTGAAAGGTGATAAAACAGATTTTATCCAAAAAAAAAGGCAGGCGGTTAAGCGGTGCATTAGCCTTAGGGAAAAAAGTCTTCGGGTTAAAGCTGGGTACCTCCAACACAGAGAAAGAAGACAGAGAACTAGAGCTTGGCTTCGGAGTGGAGGTCCCAGGTACCCAGGTTTCACATGATACTGTGGGAGAAGCAATGCAAATTGTTACTGTTTTAAACATAGGGTTTTTAACATCGGTAGCTCCAGGCACCTTCTTGAGAGGTAACCCTAGTTTTGGGACAGGACAGACAATAGCAAGTACCTCAAGTATTGTGGAAGACACAGAGAAATATAAGTCCATCTTAAAGACGGGATCTTTTGAAAAAAGGGAAAGTTCCAAATGCGATACCCCTGAGTTCGTGGGCGAATCAGCGTGAAACAGTATTATTACAGGAGTGGGCATCCCAGACTTAAAGTCATTTTTAATGATCCTGGAGGCTTTGGCATGATCCGTGAGAGAAACTGGGGTAGACTTTCCAATAGAAACAAGGTACATCTTGCTTGTAATGTAATCAGAGAACATTGCGCTTGTTTCAGAATTGGGGCCCAGAGAATCCCTAGTGAGGGCATCAGTCTCCATGGGAAACTTAGTGACAGGGGTTTTGGAACCAATTAAAGGGATTTCAGGTATCACAGACTTAATAGGAGAAATACCTTACAAAACAGAAATTTTAGTAAAGGTGATAGGCATCACAGATAGGACAGACAGAAGTAAGCTAGGCAAGGTTGCTTCTACAACAGAAGATTTTGCAGCGGCAGAGCTTAACTCAGCGGCTGCTTGAGAACCTTTAACTACAGTGAGAAGGGACTGCAGGTTTACAAAATCAGGGATAAAGGGAGTTTTACATTTGAAAACTTGATCCTTCAAAAATGGGGACCCTGACTGTAATTGTAATAAGGGAGCAACAGCAGATATGCTGATCTCAGAAGGGGTCACTTGGAAAGGGACATAATATGTACTGTTCACTTTAAACCCTAGGATTTGAGAAAAGGAGACCACAGACAGTGCAAGTGGGGCAACCACGACTGTGCTGGTCTCTGAAGTGGGTATTTGGGAAAGAGTGTCTGGGACATCAGAAACAACAACAGATTCCACCAAAAGGGGTCTATGCTCAGAAGCAGGGGTTTCAGCTCTCTGAGTGACAGACGGGGTCAGCGAAATACCTAGGAGTAGGGATTCTGCGAACAGGCTTAGAGAAACAAACGGCTCCAGAATACTCTTAACTGGAGCCAGTATTATTGCCGAAAGTTCAGGGGGCGTATCCCTGAGAATTTTAGCCGAGTCAGAGGACATAAGGGGTTTATCCTCTGAAGCTAAGGAGGTGTCCTTGACTGACGAACTATAGGGATTTACCAAGGGAGGTTCATAGGGCTGACCTGCAGGGGTTAAATTACTCTGTACCTGAGAATCAGAGAAATAGAAGCTAGTCTCCGAAAGTGGGGTCATAGGGGGTTCTGCTTCTTGCCCTAGGGACCTAATATTAGACTGCGGACTACTAGGGTTAGCAGTAGGGACCTCACAGAGCAGACTAGCAGGGGTTAAACAGAAAAAAACTCAGAAACAGAGCTTAGAATTTTAGGGTTAGAAAAAGAGGGCAAACAGGATTCATTCTCTGGTGCTAGGGAAGACACACTGACCTGGGAAATGCAGGGATTTATAGTGGGGGACTCATAGGCCTGACTAGCAGGGTTAAGACCGGAATAACCTCGGGGCAGAACCCAGGGAGGTTAACTCAGGATTAGGGAGCGTGGCAGCTTCTTCCTTAGCGGGTAGCGACAGAGAAATGGGTTGGCCATTCTTAGGAAAGAGAGGTAGCCCCACAGGTTTAGCAACAGGACTGGCAGCATAGGGGAACTGCCAAGCAGCAGCGTAGCTGGCAAGGAGGGGGTCCTGTTCTATTATGTGAATGTCTAGTGTTGAGGAAAGTACATGGAGTGTATCTTGAGACTGAGCCAACATGAGGAGGGCGCCCTGTTGTACTAGGTGAATGTCCAGTGATAAGGCCAGGGCATAGAGTGCCTCTTGGGCGTCGGCCAGTTCCATAGGGTACACGTTATCCGAGGTTATAGGGGAATCAGGAGTGCGAATACAAGCGGCCAGAGACTGTTTTAAGTTCTGGATGCAGTAAGCCTTAATAAAGAGATCACAACGGCATTGTCTATGCAAAGGGGTTAAACCTTCATAGGTAAACAGTTCATCAATCAGGGGTAGTACTTCACACAAATACTGGCCTTCAGAGTGGGACTGGTACGCAGGCCGGGACATAATTTCAGTTGGTAAATTGCCATCCCCCGCCGCGGCGCGGTCCAGTTTTAATGGGCCGAGCATACTGTTACGCCGATGCTCGCCACAAACCGGGACCGGACTGCGGGGCTGAGGTGGGGTTATATAATCACCGACCTTAGTCCACGCAGACTGATCCGGAGTGCGCAGTTCGTAGTCGTACATCGCAGGGTCAGGATTGGAGAAGGCAGCATCGTCGTTAATGAAGCAGGAGTTCGGCAACAGGAAGTCAAGAGTTCCCCGCTTCAGCTTAGGAGCGTGAGCGCGGGGGTGGCTTCTGCGCGAGGAGCGGCCTCGGCCCATGACGCCGATCTCAGCAGGAGGAGACAGCAGGCTGTCCGAAGTTCACCGCAGGGCAGCGTCGGGAAGAACCAACGCTTCAGCGCAGAAGTCCAAGGCAAGCCACTGCAAGAGGATAGCAGCAGGCCGCAGGAAAGAAAGGGTAGCCACTGCTAGGAGGGAATGCAGCAGGTACCAGTGCTGGCAACAACGCTTCAGCACAGACGTTCAGGACAGGCCACTGCAGGGGGATAGCAGCAGGCCGCAGGAACAGAAAGGGTAGCCACTGCTAGGAGGGAATGCAGCAGGTACCAGTGCTGGCAATAACGCTTCAGCACAGACGTCCAGGCAGGCCACTGCAAGGAGATAGCAGCAGGCCGCAGGAAAGGAAGGGTAGCCACTGCTAGGAGGGAATGCAGCAGGTACCAGTGCTGGCAACAACGCTTCAGCACGGACGTCCAGGAACAGGCCTCTGGATACTCAGGAACTTGGAAGGTAAGAACGCTAGGAGAGAGGCCTGGGGTGGTTTGTGGCAGAGACAGTAACATAGAGGTAGGAATGGTTATGCTCGGCACTGGTTCAGTGCCGACACCTAGAATATAAAGGGCGGAGATCCAATCACAGGAGGAGGGTGTGTGAGTATTCCTCCAATGATGTAGCACAAGGCAGAAGCTGCAATGTGAGGCCGCACATGTGCCATAGATTGCCAGGGAAATCTTGGAACAGCATAAGTCTGCAAGGAAATAGTCAAAGCCAGTAGTGGATTCCTTACAGAATCAGTGACGGGCACTGGGGGAGTAATGGTAGGAGTTAGAGAGTCAATAAGTGGTAAGTTGGAACCGGGGAAACTCTTAATAGCAGAAACCTTAGAAGAAAGAAGAGTCTTATCCAAAACTGCAAGGGTCCTAACAGGGGTACTTGTTATGACAAAATCAGAAATAGGTATGTTTACTAGTGCGAAAATTCTGATGACGGAACTGCTAGTCAGTGGTGTAGGTATCTGGGTTAGACTAGTGAGAAAATCAGATATAGTGGTAAGTGACTTAACATCAATCACGGAAGTTCTAGGTTTGCTGGACATGTGTGATGAGGTAACCTTAAACATAGGAGTTTTAATTTTAGCCCCGAGTAACCCAACAGTTGCTGGAGCACATTTAGATGCAGTGCTAAAGGACTGAGGTTTAGCAAGGGAAGTAAAACAAAATAGCTCAGATTTAAACACCTGAATTTGTAATGTAGGCAGTGTGGTCTCTGACTGTACTAAGGGGGTGACGACAGATACGCTGATCTCTGGAGGGGTTGCTTGGGCAGAGGCATCAGGGGGACCAAAAGCATGGACGGCCTTTATGGAAAGAGATTCCGAATCTGAAGGAAGGATTTTACCTCTCTGAGTAGCGGGACTGACAAGGAAAATTTCAGAGAGGGGGAAACTGTGTACTGGCTTCTAGCTAGCACATATGAAAAAGCATCACTTTTGAGTGAGAGCAGTGTGTCAGCAAAAATTCCTGGGAACTCAACAACAGGAGTCTCAGGAAGGGCATAAAGACCACTGTTCGCTTTTAACCCTAAGGTTTGAGAAGAGGAGAACACAGACAGTACAAGGGGGGCAACCATAACTGTGCTGGTCTCTGAAGTGGGTACTTGGGAACGAGTGTCTGGGAAATCAGAAACGATTACAGATTCCATGACAAGGGATTATGCGCTGAAGCAGGGATCTCAGCTCTCTGAGTGACAGACTGGATCAGCAAAATACCTGGGAGGTGGGATTCTGCAAAAAGGCTTAGGGAAAAACATGGTTCCTGAATACATTTAACTGTAGTCAGTATTTTAGCAGAAGTTTCAGGGGACAAGGCAGCAAAACTTGAGCTGAAGCAGGGGAATTATAGCAAAGAATATCCAAGGACTCCGCAACCTTAGGGGAGTCATTCAGTGCAACCTCTGCTGTCAGACTTGGGGATTCATTCTTTGATGCTAGAAAGGACGCATTAGCCTGGGGGCAGCAAGGATTTACAGGGATTAATGCAGATAGTACCTGAGAGTCAAAAAAAGGGAGATTTGCCTCTGAAATTGGGGACACAAGGGGTTCCTCCTCTGGAGCCAAGGGCGTGTACTTGGCTGGCAAACAACAGGGGATTACCAAAGGAGGCTCATAGTACTGACCCGCAGGGGTTAATACAGGAAAAACTTCAAGGGTTAAGTCAGGCTGTGCCTGAGAATCGGAAAAAGAGAAGCTAGCCTCCGAAAGTGGGGTCAAAGGGGGTTCAGCCTCTGGCCCTAGGGACTTAACATTAGTCTGCGGAATACAAGGGTTACAATGGGGACTTCACAGAGCAGACTAGCAGGGGTTAAAACAGAAATAACCTCGGGGACAGAGCTTAGAACTTCTGAGTTAGAAAGTGAGGGCAAACAGTGTTCATTCACTGGTGCTAGGAGAGACACACTGACCTGGGGAATGCAGGGATTTACAGTGGGGGCCTCATAGGCCTTTCTTGCAGGGGTTAAGACAGGAATAACCTCAAGTGCAGGAGTTAGGGATTCCGAGTTTGAAATTGAGGGTAGAAGGGGTGCATTCTAAGACACTAGAGCCATAGCTTTGGCTTGGGAAATACACGTATACTGCACGGGAACCTCACAGGGCTGATTGGCAGGGGTTAACGTAGACATATCCTTGGGGTCTAAGAAACGGGAGGTGCAATCAAGGCTAGAGACTGTGGCAGCTTCTACCTTAGGGGGCAGTGATAGTGGGACGGTTTGGTAATTTTTTGGAGAGGAAGGTACCCCCACAGGTTTAACAACAGGACTGACAGAAAAGGGTTTGTGAATATTCTGTGCGTAGGCAGCAAGTAGAGGTTCACGCTCACTTATTTTCCTGTAAATTTCCTGAATAATTTAAGGGTAGTGTCTATGGCCTGAGCCGGTACCCCAAAATCCGCAGTTTCCAGACCCAGAATAGACATAAGAAGGAGTAGTTGGGAGTACTGGGCTTGTAACATCTTCCTTACCTCTCTACATTCCTGAGACCTTATAAGTATTTCTTTACGAGTCAGTCTTTCTGCAGGGGTAAACCCTTCATACATACAAGCAAGATTAGGCGGAGGCAGTCTTTCAAACAGATACTGTTTTTCAAACAGGGACTGGTCTGCAGCCTGGGACATAGGTATAGTTACACATTTACCAACCCCCGCCACGGTACGGTCCGGTTTTGTGGGGCCGAGAATACTGTCGCGGTTGTGCTCGCCACAAACCGGGGCCGGACCGCGTGGTTGAGGCTGGGTTATGAAATCACCGACCTTAGACCGCGCAGACTGGTCCGGAGTGCGAAGTTCATAGTCAAACAGGCCAGGTTCAGGATTGGAGAGGACAGCGTAATCGTTGGACGAGCCAGAGTCGGGATAGTCCAAGCAGGGAGTCGGCAACAGGTAATCAAGCAGGTCCTCCTGATTCAGCATAATCGCTGCAGGTCGGGAACAGGGTTTGCGCGAGTGGCGTCCACGTCCCATGGCGCCGGGCTAGGAGAGGGAAGGCAGACCGGGGTGGGGACACCGCCAGGCAGCACTGGTAAACCAGTGCTTCAGCGCAAGATTTCAAGCTGGCCTCTGTGAAGGGAGAAAGAGCAGCAGGCCAGGGGGTCCAAACAGCAACCTCTGCTAAGGGTAGAAGCAGCAGATTGTGGGCTCCAGGGAGATAGCACACAGCAGGTCTCCAGGGTGCTTCAGCGTGGAAGCTTAAGCTGGCCTCTGCGAAGGGAGAAAGAGCAGCAGGCCACGGGGTCCAAACAGCAACCTCTGCTAAGGGTAGAAGCAGCAGGTTGAGGTGTAAGCAGGAACTAATGCTGGAACACATCCACAGGATTAGTCACAGGAAAAACAAGCAAGGGCTTGTGGCAGAACACAGGAATGTCCAAGAAGGATTATGCTCGGCAGAGAGGGATTGTGGGAATGCAGTATTTAAAGGCCAGCGGGCCAATCCCCGGAGGAGGGTGTGAGGGCACTGCTCCAATGACTGAGTACAAGACTAGGTTGCAGTGATAGCCCACACAGCTGCTGTTGATTGCAAAGAGGAATTAGTGAGAACAACAGCACCCTGCAAGGCTACGAGAAAGCCAGGAGTGGATTCCTGACAGATGGAAACTAATGTGCACGTGGAGAAATGTTTGGATAGTGGGACTCTTTCATCTTTTTTTCTTATTGATCTGAGATGTTCAGATATTCTGACTTTTAAAGGTCTAATTGTTCTACGAATATAGTTACTTCCACATGCACATTTCAACATATAAATAACGTAATTCATAGCACGTCATAAAGTTCTTTATTTTATGAATTTGACCTGTATACTTGCATTTGATTGTTCTGAGTGGGGCAGCATATTTACTGTAATTACAGTTACCACATTTGTGAAAGCCTTTAGGAAGACCCGATCTACAGTATGCTGTGTATTGTTGGATGATACAAAAAGACTTGGGGATAGAGGATAGCCTATGGTTTTTTCTTTTTTGTAAACAAATTTTGGGTACGTCTGCACCATTGTCCCTTGATCTTTATTCAGATGTAAAACCTTCCAATGTTTTTCTATGATAGCTGTTACTTGATTGGCTTGATTACTATAAGTAGTAATGAATAGAGGAACATCTTCCTTGCTGTTTAAGTATCAGCTGGGTTGTATTGATCTCTTCTGTTTATTTCTGTTATTGCAATACTGTTACAATGGTATTTGGGAACAAGACTACATTTTTAAAGCTTCCAGTGACTGAGCTCCAGATCAAAACCAACGCTAACACCTCCCTAACTCCTGTTGCTAGTTTTAAATACTTGGGCATATGGTTTGACTCCCACTTAACATTCAGGATGTATATTGACACCCTGACAACCAAGACCTATGCCAAACTAGGGGTACTTTTTAGGAGCAAATCCTCCCTAAGCCTGCTGGTGAGAAAGCGTATCGCATAGCAGATGCTAATGCCAATTATCGACTATGGGGACATAGTATACGACTCGGCACCCCAAACCCACCTTAGAAAACTTGACACCCTCTACAACTGAATATGCTGTTTTATTCTCCAATGCAACAACAACACACATCACTGCGAAATGCTCAAAGAACTAGATTGGTCATCACTTGAGTCTAGGTGCAAAGTTCACCTTTAATGTCTTGCCTTCAAATACTTTCTGGGCAAGCTACCCATCTATCTGAACAAGCTCTTCACCCCTACCACATGCAGCACTTATCATCTGAGATCTGATTCCAAAAGACTGTTCATGGTCCCAAGGCTCAACAAAGTATCCGGCCGCTCCTCCTTCTCTTACCGTGGAACAACCTACCGGAGACTCTCTCATCCACCACCAGTTTAAGTTCTTTCAAAACCAAAGCTGTCTCACATTTTAATCTGGTCTGTAACTGTTACATACGCCCATAATATATATTATCTTTAACTGTGCATGCAATGTCTTGTATATAATGTAAACCCTGTTCACGTATGTAACTGTATTTGTAACCATGTATTATTTGTCATTTTAACTCTATGCCCAGGATATACTTGCGAACTAGAGGTAACTCTTAATGTATTACTTCCTGGTAAAACATTTAATAAATAAATAAATAAATAAACACACAGACAACAGTGAGAAAATAAAAAATACAAACAGTATCAAAGAATCACAAAACTGCACAAACTCCAACAAAAGACATTAAACTGACAAGAAAACAATAATGGTAAATTAAAATATAAAGACAAGAGACAACTTAGAACTCACTATCAAAATCACACAAATGCTACACACCTCCAATCTCCAAAGCCCCATTTGTCTCTCCCTCTTTCCCCACAGCACTGACACACACTCCCTAAAATGGCAGCTTATTATATTGTGGCTGATGCGTGATCTTGCAACATTATGGTATTTCTGGTTCAACAAACAGCCATAGTTGTGAGGATTGCTTGTTAAAATACACAGAATGTTAGATATTAATAGATACAATGTAATAAATGTCATTTGTTTTGCAGAATGGGGTGAGTTGTCAAAATGCATTTTGCTATTTATTGCCTTGTCAAATTTCACAATTTAACGAGGACAAATTTGCAGCTACTAGAATAGGCATCTATGTGTGCTTGGCATGGATTGCTATTCTCTGTAAGCAAGGTTGGTATCCCAAAAGCATTCCTACTATAAATGACCTGCCTTAATCTTTTGCCAATATTAGCCATAATTATTTTAGAATTAACTGACCATGATCGAGCGATCAGTAGATTACATCCTAATGTATGCATTCCCTCACCCACCCTTGAACTCCCTCCCCAAAGCAGAAGCACATGGCATTTGAACTCTATTTATACTCTCAACATTAATTAAATCAGGTCCATAGAATTTCCCAAATAAGTGAAATTGGGCAAGGTCTATTGGCTCAATGCTCCTGACACCACTTCCTCATTGGTGACATTACCAGGCAGCAGCCACTCAAGATAGAGTACTCTGTTTCCTAGCAGCCACCTACTGTAGCAGCTTTTCTACTCTATCTCTGCTTATATAGAATTGCTGTTCCGACTGATTATATAATTGCCGGAATGGTGTAATTGCACATTTCTGGTCCACTCTAGTATATTTGACTCTTTTTTTTCAAAGAGACAGAAATCTAGTCATGCAAGATAAAATCATTGCTCCTTGGTTATTATTCCACCACTTCAGAATCATTAAAAGAGCATTAAATCTATGTGAAAGAGTCAACATAAACAATTGCCAGTGGGAGGTGGGACAGAGGAAGATCAGTTAGGAAAAGTTTTCCGTTGTCAGGACGAGTGACTACAAATATTAACTGATTCTGGTTTGAGAAACAAGTGAAAGCGTTAATATTGCCAAATTTAGAGATGGTCTGAATGTGTGGAATGAATAACATGGTTCTAATTATTATACAAACTGTGATATTTATCAATTTTATAATTATTAATAGTTATCCAATTATTTACAGAAACTTTACTGTCCCATGGTGCTATACAAACTTAGGCTTGTAACCACCTTTGTCAGCCAATATAAATGTTCTCTCAAAAAGCTTGAATAGGTGAGGAGGGTATTGCGGCTAATAAACTATAGCGACTACACCACCTGACATCCCACAGCCTATAAAAAGGCTGCTGGCTCTTGTGAAAATCTATGGGGATTATGCACTAAGCAGTGATAAGTGGGTTTTCTGGGTGCTATGCACAAAGCAGTGATACGTGCTTTTAAGTGAGATAACTGCCTTTATAGCGTGATACTGCCTGCTGCGAGATTCACAAAGCAGTGATAACAGTGCAGTAACCTGCTATAATGGCTACTTAAAAGCACTTATCACTGCTTTGTGAATTTCACAGAATGCAGTATCGTGCTATAAAGGCATTTATCTCACTTAAAAGACATATCACTGCTTTGTGAATCTCACAGAAGGCAGTATCACGCTACTGTATAATGGCTTTTTATCTAACTTAAAAGCACTTATCACTGCTTTGTGCATAACCCCCTGTGTTTGTTTCCAGCATTTCCTACTACTTTGCTGCTTGCTCCCTGCTCCAAACTTTGGCTTTATCAAATACTCTTCCGTTTACCGGCTGCCCTGACCTTGGATCATCTGCCTGCTCCTCCCTGAACTCACTGACTACAACACATCGCTGTTACGAACTCCTAGTTCCAGCTACCAACAAGTCCTATTGATCCAGTATTACATAGTCTCACTATTGATTCTCCTTTGACCCTACCTGTGAAATAAAGAAAAAGACTCCATTCTTTTTGAAAGATGACTGACATACAGGAGATCTACAAAATGGTTCAGTACCTGCAGGGTTAAGCCATTTTACAGGCAGAAAATGCCGTATTTCAGACTTCCATCCTCACCTTATATCAGTGGTAACTTAGGTAAAGATTATCGCTTGCCCCACTATTCCAGTCCTTATCATCCCCATCTTTGCCCACTTTGATGAGAGACCAGACAAAAGTAATTTTTTTTTTTACTAGTATGCCACACCTTTTAGTTTTTGTCAGATCATTTTTCTGGCTGATAAAAGATATAATATTGGGTTCATCCTAGGTAACCTGATGGGGGATTCCCTTAAAAGGGTTACACCTCTACTTGTTCAGAACAGTACACTTTGGAAAATTATACTGAATTTAAGTCCAAATCGAAAGTCGAAAGCTTCCACCACAGAGCACCTAGCCAGACAGCAGAGTATGTTTGAAAACTATCTGAAACTACAACACAGCTCTAATGATTTGTCGACTTAACTATTCAAGCTTAAAACATTGATGGCTGAGACTGATTGGACCGATAGTTTATAATCAATTATTTTCCAATGCGGACATAGAGATTACCTCAAGATGAAATGTCTCATGTAGCCCATCCAGAGATTTGTTCTATTATAGTAGACCTTGTGCACCAGATCAACCTTAGGCTGGGGAGTGCAAAACCAAAATATGTTACCCTATGCTCCTACAGGAAGCTATACACCATGAAGTTACTAGGCAATATTCTCCAGATTTGAAAAACTCCTGAACTGATGCATATTGTATCTACCATGGGTCCTGTAACAGGGACTTATCCCTGTTATGAAATGTGCCTCTAATCCAGCAGTGTGCTGGTTAATTGCACACCAGCAATCAATCAACTCCACCTGACTAATCAGAACTCTGTCAGAAAAAGCCTGTTCTGAGACACAGGAGGAGGATTCCTGAGCTCCCAATTGGAGCTGACCCATGAAGGATAAACCAGAGTGTTCCCTAGTTCACAACTAGCCTGACCGGAGGAACAAACAGATGTCTTGAGCTGCAAAGAGACTGCAGGCTGACAGCAAGACAAAGGGGAAAAACCTGGATCCTGATATTGGAAGAAGATATATCTCTGGCACCTATGAATGAATAAATATGACAAAGTATATAAATTGTATACAACCCAGACTGGCAGTAGTATTGCAAGGGATCGAGGGACACGTGCCTCTCAGCGGGTCCCCGTCACCCAGGCACCCAGTGTGGCTGCTCGTCCCAGACCCACTCCCCATCGGCTCCTTACCGCCTCCGGTCGGACACCATGCCGGGCCAAATCCTCCCACACGCGGCTGGGGCGCGCGCACGGGAACCTTACAGGGCGCTCGCACCCGATGTTCTTTGCCGTCCTCCTGCAACGCTGGCTCCGCCTCCCATCAGCTACAGGCTGTCTCCACCACTCACCTGGCTGACTCCCACTCTGGGCACCTGAACCTATGCCTGGGCTTGCTCAGATAGGCCTCCGCTCCACCTCTTGCTCTCATTGGTCCCCCTGCATATATAACCCCAGTCTGCCCTCTCCTTTCTCGCTCTGCATAGTTCTTCTGTGGCTTCGGTTGTTCGGTTGTCTATGCCTGGCTGTCTTTTTTATTACAGCTCTAGTTCCTGTCCCTGCCCCCGTTGGATACCTTTGGATTTGATCTTGGCTCTCTTTGACTTCGTGTACCTCGCTACTCCCTGGACTCGGCTTTGGACCTTACTACGCTGCTCTCTCCTGCCCCTGACATATGGCTCTCGGATCTCTACCCTCGGACTTCTGGTACCCCGGACACAGCAAGTATCAAGTTAACCCTTTCTCACCAGGCCCGGCAACGCATCATAACACACTCCGGGGACACCCTCACTGCCGTGGGTGCGTGTTATACCCTTACCCACCTCAGTATTGGGGACTGGCCAGGTCTGCGGGCATTCAGGTGTTACATTATGCAGAGCCCAACAAATGCAGACTCCCCTGAGGTGGGCCAAGGTGTATCAATGGATAACTGGCAATTTTTAAGCAATCAGGTCACGGCCATGGCACAGCAGCTTTCTAACCTCTCCCTGTGGGACTCGCCAGCTGCACTGTGCCCTCCTGCCCCAGTACCTATGGGCCTGTCAGAGCCACGTATTCCACCTCGCAACCGGTATGCCGGAGACCCCCTTACTTGCCGGGGATTCTTGAACCAATGTGACGTCCAGTTCGAGATTTCCCCATCTCGGTTTCCCACAGATCGCTCTAAGATGGCCTATGTCTACGCCCTGCTGACGGGCGACGCTCTCGCTTGGGCTTTACCTCTCTGGGAGCACACAGCTGAGATAACACAAGACTACCCCAGATTTCAGCGAGAGTTCCAGCAGGTTTTTTTACATGCCAGCGCTTAGGGAAACTGCAGCTTCTTCCGTGTTTCATCTCTCCCAGGGTCGCAGGTCGGCTGCAAGATATGTGGTGGAGTTCCACACCATCGCTGCGGAGACTCGGTGGAATGATGAAGCCCTTTCCGCGGCATATTGGCAGGGATTATCCGAATCCCTCAAGGATGACCTGGCAGCTTACGCTCCTCTCCCTCATCTCTAGAGGACCTTATTGCCCTCAGCATCTGGATGGACCAGCGCATTCAAGAGAGACGCCAGGAGCGCCAGCGTCCCCGTTTTAGGCTGCCCTCATCTGCTTCTCCTAGGTCTCCTCCCTTGGCTCTTCCTGCATTGGACGCTCCTGAACCGATGCAGATTGGTAGCCAGCAGCTCCGGACCGCTGAGAGAACACGCCACCGAAGTGAGGGTCTCTGCTTCTACTGTGGGTCCCCGGAACATCAACTACGTCACTGTCGCATGCGACCGGGAAACGAGAACGCCCAGTAAAGTTTGAGGGGCTTTTACTGGGTAGCATCTCTCCTTGCCCCTCTACTCCCAAAGAGCTACCGAAGAGAATTCTTCTGCCCATAACTCTCGAGGGTCCCAATGTCTGGGTAGCAGTGGAAGCCTTCATCAATTCTGGGTCTTGTGGCAACTTCTTGGATCACGACTATGCTTGCAACAATCAAATTCCGTTAGTCAAGAAGAAGTCACCCATCGGTCTTGAGGCTATCGACGGTCGACAGCTCCAACCAGCGTTTATAATATTGGAATCTGTTCCTCTTACCTTGACCACTGCGGATGGTCATATGCAGGTCATCATCTTCGATGTCTTCCACTCACCTACTGTCCAGGTCATTTTGGGATTGCCGTGGCTCCAGCTTCACAACTCTCGTGTCGATTGGACAGACGAATTACCGATCAAGTGGGGTCCTACCTTGAAGGAGGCAGTCATTCCTCCCGTTACCGTGCTCGCTGGTCTCGGCGCTTCTTCACCTCCTCTCTCTACCCTGCCTGAGGTATACCATGATTTTCTGGATGTCTTCAACAAGACTCAGGCGGAAGTCTTACCACCTCATCGTTTATACGACTGCCCCATTGAATTAATTCCTGGAGCCACACTCCCTAAGTCTATGTCGTATCCCCTCTCCGTGCCCGGGACCGAGGCTATGGCAACTTACATCCAGGATAATCTCAAGAGAGGTTTTATTCGGAATTCCACTTCCCCAGAAGGGTCGGGTTTCTTCATCGTGAAGAAGAAGGATGGCTCCTTAAGACCCTGTATCGACTTCGTGTGCTTAACAAAATCACGGTTAAAAAACGGTATTCTCTTCCTTTAATTTCGGAACTCTTTGACTGGCTCCAAGGAGCCTCTATATTTTCCAAACTCGACCTGAGAGGAGCTTACAATCTAATCCGAATACGCGAGGGTGACGAGTGGAAGACTGCATTCAACACTTACGGGTCATTATGAATATCTAGTGATGCCAATACGGCCTCTGCAATGCCCCAGCCGTCTTCCAAGAATTTATGAATGACATTTTCCGGGACATTTTGGATGTTTTCGAAAACATATACCTAGATGATATCCTCATTTTCTCCAAAAACCTGGAGGAGCACATAAGTCACACAAGGGTGGTCCTCGCTGGGCTTCGTGCCAATAGCCTCTACGCGAAGATGGAAAAATGTCTCTTCCACCGATCATCCACTGCCTTCCTTGGCTATATAATTTCCGACAAAGGCTTCACCATGGATCCTGAGAAATTGAAGGCTGTTCTAGATTGGCCGTTGCCAAACTCCTTAAAAGCCGTCCAACGTTTCCTTGGGTTTTCAAACTACTATCGGAAATTCATCCGTAATTTCTCCACTATCGCTCTACCCATTACCGCTCTCACCAAAAAGGGGCTGATCCAGCAGCATGGTCCCCAGATGCCATCAAAGCCTTTGAGTTTCTTAAAAAAGCTTTCGTCTCTGCCCCCATCCTTCGTCACCCGGACACGTCTCTTCCTTTCACCCTTGATGTTGACGCTTTGGATGTGGGAGCTCGGGCGGTACTCTCGCAAAGGTCATCACCCCAAGAAAGACTCTATCCTTGTGGATTATTTTCTAGGAAATTCTCTTCGGCCGAGAGAAATTATGATGTCGGGAACTGGGAACTTTTGGCTATCAAGTTAGCCTTGCAAGAATGGAGACACCTCTTCGAGGGTACCAAAGAGCCAGTAGCAATTCTCACCGATCACAAAAACTTATTGTATATATATATTCCGGATACCAAGAATATCAAGGCCGATGCACTTTCTCGCCAGTTCTCTACAGAGGAAGGATCTAATGAATCTTCAGAGTCTATTCTACTTGCAAAATACATTATTTCTGCCAATACTTTCGACATCCTGGATGAGATCACCAAAGCCCAGGCTCATATCCCTAGGAGATTTAAGGTGCCAGAAGGATGTCTGTACGCTGCTCCACATTTTCGCCACAAGATCTTGGAGTGGGGGCATTCTTCCAGATCAGCTGGTCATCCTGGCTTCGCGAGGACAGTGGATCTTATTAAACGGACTTTTTGGTGGCCTAATATGAGCAAAGACATTTTTGATTTCACCAGAGCTTGTCCAGTCTGTGCTCAGAGCAAGTCCGCCCGACACAAGCCATCCGGTCTTCTCCTTCCCCTGCCTATTCCGGAACGGCCTTGGAAGCATATTTCCATGGACTTTATTGTGGAACTTCCTCCTTCTAAGGGGATGAATACGATACTTGTAGTAGTGGACAGATTTTCCAAGCGCACACACTTTGTACCCCTCAAGGGTCTCCCCAATTCAGCTACCTTGGCTGACATATTTTCTAAAGAAATTTTCAGGCTACACGGCGTTCCACTCACCATTTTCTCGGACAGGGGTACTCAATTCATTTCTAAGTTTTGGCGAGCATTCTCTCAGAGACTTGGCATATCCATCCTCTTCTCCTCAGGTTACCACCCACAGACCAACGGCCAGACGGAGAGAATGAATCAGACCTTGGAGCAATATCTCAGATGCTTTGTGTCAGAATCTCAAGACAACTGGGTGGACCTACTACCCTGGGCGGAGTACGCAATTAATTCGTTGAAGAATGAATCCATGCAAGAGTCGCCTTTCTTCATTAATTTTGGGTTCCACCCCAGCAGCCTTCCTCTCTCTTTCCTGCCCTCTGGTGTACCTGCAGCATATATCCAAGTTTGTAATCTATAAGACTCCTGGATAAAGATTCAAAAAGCCTTGCACGGGGCCGTCCAAAAACAAAAGGCTCAAGCAGATCGGCGACGTCAGGTGGCTCCGGAGTACAAACCTGGAGACAGAGCCTGGCTTTCTTCAAAAAATATTAAACTTAAAACTCCTTCTCAGAAGCTGGCACCCAGGTTCTTGGGTCCCTTCAAGGTCCTCGAACGGATCAATCCAGTAGCCTATCGACTTTCGCTACCTCCCACCATGAGGAAACCCTCAGTGTTCCACGTTTCCCTTCTGAAACCCTTCGTTCAGAATGTACATTTTCCGGACCGTTCTCAAAGACCCAACCCCATCGTAATACAAGGGCAACAAGAATTTGAGGTTCACTCCATTCTCGATTCACGTTTTTCTAGGGGCAAACTTCAGTTCCTCGTTCATTGGAAGGGATATGGTCCGAGGAACGTTCCTGGGTACCTTGTCATCACATTCATGCCCAGCCCTTCTTAAACAATTTCGTTGGAAATTTCCTCACAAACCTTGGGAGGATCGTCTGGAGTCCGATCCTCAAGTGGGGGGGTACTGTAAGGGATCGGGGGACACGCGCCTCTCAGCGGGTCCCCATCACCCAGGCTCCCAGTGCGGCCGCTCGTCCCAGATCCCCTCCCCGTCGGCTCCTTACCTCCTCCAGTCAGACGCCATCCCCATCCTCCGTGGCGCACGCCGCATCCTCCCACACGCGGCCGGGGCGCACACACGGAACCTTACAGGGTGCGCGCGCACCCGATTCTCTTTGCCGTCCTCCCGCACCACTGGCTCCGCCTCCCATCAGCTACAGGCTGTCTCCACCACTCACCTAGCTGACTCCCCCTCTGGCCACCTGAACCCATCACTGGGCTTGCTCAGACAGGCCTCCGCTCCACCTCTTGCTCTCATTGGTCCTCCTGCATATATAACCCCAGTCTGCCCTCTCCTTCCTCACTCTGCATAGTTCTCCTGTGACTTCGGTTGTTCGGTCATCTATGCCTGGCTCTCTTCTGTATTACAGCTCTTGTTCCTGTGCCTGCCCCCGTTGGATACCCTTGGATTTGATCTTAGCTCTCGTTGACTTCGTGTACCTCGCTACTCAATGGACTCGGCTTTGGACCTTACTATGCTGCTCTCTCCTGCCCCTGACCTACGGCTCTCGGGTCTCTACCCTCGGGACTTCTGGCACCCCGGACACAGCAAATATCAAGTTAATCCTTTCTCACCAGGCCCGGCAACGCATCATACCACACTCCGGGCATGCCCTCACTGCTGTGGGTGCGTGTTATACCCTTACCCACCTCAGTATTGGGGACTGGCGAGGTCTGCGGGCATTCAGGTGTTACAAGTATCAGGATCCAAAGATGGAGATGTCATACACATGAAAATAAGAAAAAATACAAAACATAGCATAATACTGCATAATTCAACTATGATAACAATAAATAAAGTACATACAACAAAAACATACATATAATGACCTATAACAAGCCGGAAGCTAAAACGCACAACTGGTATACTTCAAATATATAAAAAACATGTATTTAAAACAACAACACTAAAAATATATGATCAATGGTCTCCCTATGGAAAAGGTCCCACAAATGACTCCACTGCTATAGCTGAAATGCCCACTTACCAGATGGAAGTGGTAGTAGGCAGTGGACAAATCGGAGAGTGGCCCCTCTCATCTGTGGCACAAGTACTCTAGGCTGATCTGCTTAGCTGAAATGGTGTTTATATAAGCTGTATCCATGCAGAGATAAGCTACACTATGCAGACCTTCAGCGTTGGGCATTCGGAACGCACTCCTACTACGAGAGGAAACTCATGAGCTCCTGCTACCACGAGCTAGAGCAGAGCAAGAATATCCTCATGCGTTTCCTCTCGTGTAACGAGTGCTCCCACAAACAGGGTGAGTGGTCACCACAAACTGGGTGGGATTGCGAGGCTGAGGTGGGGATGTTGGAATACACTGACCTCCAACCGTGACACCATGTCCAGAGTGCAGAGTAAGGTCGTGTAGCTGGGCAGGATAGGAGAGATCAGAATGGTCATACATTATATATACACACCATGGTCAGGGATTGGAGAAGTTGGGTAGTCGTTGAGCGGTGCCGGGGTCCAGGAGTAGAGAATGTAGAAGTCCAATAGCATGCAGAGGTCAAAGGTCAGAGAGGTGGAGGTCCAAATACAAGCCGCGGTCCAAATACAAGCTGCGGTCAAAACAGGAACAGGGTACGCAGATAAGACAGCAACAAGGCAGCAGGGCGTTTGAGACAAACACAAGTACATTAACAGGGTTTATGCTCAGCCAGTTTTCAGTAGGGCTGGCTGAGTATTAAAGGAAGAGGCAGCCAATAGTGGAGCAGCACACAGCTGCAGAGTAATGAATGAAACCCGCCCCCTAGACATATTCAGTCCACTGATAGGCAGGGGCGGGGAGAAGTGCCGGTGAATGCTAATTGGTGATGGATTTATCCCATTGTGTGCCCACGGAAGTTCGGCGATTGTGTGTTGCCTGTGCATGGTGTGCCTTACCTGTGATGTCACAGGGGCGGAGCCTGAGTGAGATCCGTGCGGTGTGCTCAGCCTGGTAGAGCGGCGCATGTCAGCTTTTGTGTCACGGGACGTGTCACAGGGGCGAAATCTATGTGTGGGACGTGCAGTGTCCCCCAACTTGATAATGCGATGCGCGTCACCCGTCTCGTCACCCGTCCCGTCACTGGGTGCATCACGGGGGCGGAACGGACGAAAAATCCTCACACTCTGCTGTCTAAGGATTCCGCAAACTAATTTTTGTCCCTAAAAAAGAGGAAACTTTGAGACCATGTATAGACTACCATGCTCTGAACGAAATCACCATCAATAACAGATACCCTATTCCGCTAATTCTGGAACTGCTTGAACAAGTAAAGGACACCTCAGTTTTCACTAAATTGGATCATCATGGAGCCTATAGCTTGCATATGGTCAGGAGATGAATGGAAAATGGTCTTCCTAACTGTTAGGATCCGTGAAACTCACCACCCTCGCCTCCTGCCTGCCCCACTCTGCGATTGGGTTCTCCGCTGCCCCCTCTCCCTGCAGTGCATTATCAGGACCACCCTCCTGCAGCCGCCGGACTATGGGCGCACGTGCATCACGAGTCTCAGGGCCCCGCCTCTAGGTTGCGCCTGTGTTTGGGTGTCATCGGCACGCCGCACACGCATGTGACGTGCACTCAACAAGTTCCTGCTCCGTGTCATCAACCCACAGCTGCTATACAGCTCTCACCTGTCTCATGCATCACTGCAACCAACCACAGCCCACACTGACGGCGCGCCTCTGCTCTGCTCCACACTCATTGGCTTTTCTCCCTGATATGCTCAGCCGGCCCACTGGCTCATCGGCTGAGCATAAACCTTTGTCATTCAAAGTGTTCACCGCTCTTCTTGTCTCTACAGTCTTGCCTAGTGCTCTTATTCCTAGATCTCTGTTCCTGACCCAGCTGTCCATTGGACTCCACTCTTCTGTACTCCTGACCCCGACTACCATCGACGATCCGCACCTCTCTAGCCCAGACCTCGGCACACGTACCACGACTATTCTCATCTCTTCAATCCTGACCTTGGCTAAAAGTGGAACAAAAACAAAAAAAACAGCGCAACCGCAATAGTGAAGTATATCAAGATAATTTATCTAAATCAACAAGGTAAGTATTCAGCGAACATCAGGAAAATAGAACATGTGCAGTGTATGGATTAACACATATGTTATCACACGGTGAGACAGGCTGGAACGAGACCCTCTGGTAGGTAATCACAGGTGGTATCAAGACGTAATCACAGCAACTCCCATCTAATTCGACTGCAGATGCACTTCAAACCACATATGGTTACTGTATGTTACATTATATATTTTTTACACGTTTGTTAAGGTTGTGCAATACTGCACTTTATTCACTGAAACACTGGTTTAATTATACACTATTGTAGGGTATAGCTACGCACCTTATTTACTTTCTTCTTGGCTAATAGTACCTGCAACAATCCGTACCACTCCAACCAAGACGCCGTCAAGTATCTTGACTATCTGTACCTCTCTAACACCAACCCGGCTACTTCAACCAATCTCCACTCTAGACGCACACACGCGGCTGTGGGTTGGTGTTTATCTAATCCCCACCTCGGTCTTGCAGTCCCACCTTGTTTGTGGTGAGCACTCCGTGACAGTATGCTCAGCCCTACAAATATGGACCCCACCGAGGTGGGTCAAGTCTTGAGCACGCACGCCAACACTTTTTCAAAGATAAAGAAATATCTAGAACAGAACGACAGCTGTATGGACCTTTTACAGCAAAATCTCGTCTCTCACTGTCCAGGCGTAAGTCCTCCTTCCTAGTCCCGTCCCTTTGGGTCATTCTGCTACCATGTCAAACATTATACCATTGACTACGACATCTGAACTCCGACTCCCGACACCCAACCGCTATGCTGGAGATCCGCATGGATGTCGAGGTTTCTTGAACCAATGCTTCATCCAGTTCGAAATTATGCCCTCTCGTTTTTCCTTATCAAAGATCCAAGGTGGTGTATATTATTTCGGTACTCAATGATGACGCCCTGTCCTGGGCTTCCCCCATCTGGGAACAAAGATCGTACCTAACGCAGGATATCGGACAATTCACCAGGGAATTCCACATAGTCTTTGACATACCTGGTTGCAAGGTACAGCCGCGGCCCCGTTTATTCTCCAACATCTCCGAATTTTTTCGGGGATTTTTTCTTAATGCCATGCGCTCATACCGCATTCATGTTGCACTCATGCCGGCGTCACCAGCAGTTGATGTGTTTATTGATGTGTTTATTGATAATGGTTCGGATTTAATTGGTTGCAATTCTTCGCATATCCGCCAGGTGGCAGATATTCATGAATTGTAATGCGCATGCGTTTCAGTAATGTGTCGACTTGCAGGTGTTTAAAAGAATACCACATTGGTCCATTGTAAATTGGCCTTGGTACTGAAGAAGTTACAATAATGTATCAATTTAGGCTTTTCATATTAAAAAATACATGCACAGTGTCTGGTGTTATATTGTCCTGAGAGTCCAGAGATGAGTGCACAACTGCAGTCCGAGTTCCAAAAACCCGACCGAATGTACGCTTATTTAATATGGGCCGCGATTAATGCAACAGATGATAAGATGGCAACAGTTGGTAAAATGTATCAATATTTTATCGAAAACTATGACTTTTACAAATTTTCACCAGATGCTCATGTGTGGAAGCGTGCAATAAAGAAAAAGTTATGTATTGATCCGTGTTTTTTTCGTATTGATCCCGGTGTTATTGGAGGGTATTGGTGTGTATCACCGGATTTTTCCCGTATCTATGATCATGGAGACTTCAAAAGGCGAAAGATCATGTTAAAACCAACTAGGAAACGTCAGTCGCAGGCAAGCAATGCGCCAGCGCCAGCACCGGCTTTCAATAACGGTCCGACCGTCAGTGAAAACCTGGTGATCGGCAACCCTTGCTGTCTGTCCCCGCCCGGATACCTGCAGCCTGAGCCGGATTTCGCGTACAGATTCCAGCAAGCTTGCATGTACCTAAGCGATTTCCAGCCTCATCAGCTGACTACAGGTGTAGTAGAATCCCGCTGTCACCTGTCAACTACGTGTATAATCAAGAATACGGGACTGGCAATGGCTCAGTACCAGCTGATTGGCAAAGTCTATGTTGAGTAATGTTGCCGTTTTTTATTCTGTTTTTGAAATATCAATTCAATGCACAGTCAAGCGATTCTCCTGTAAGCAATATCATTGGCTGGGCAGCTTCTACAGTAGATACTGAACAATTGGTGGAACGCTAGGTGCATGCGCATTGCAACCTTCTTGAAACGCATATGCGTGTCATCACATCGACAGTAGGCGCATGCGCATGTGAAGAGGGGACACCCCCCAAGAAAATTATTGGTGGGACGGACTGTGGGAACTTCTTTAGGGGACTGACTGACCATTACAGTAAAACTTGTACTTTTGTTTTTCCTCAGAAAAGAAAAGTTTGTCATCTCATGCGGAAAACGGCAAATGGAGGGATTTCGATGGATAATATCGCTTTGTGTAACAGTGCCTGCACATTGCTGAATCGGATTAAAAAAAAACACGCACCGGAGTCTACAGTTTAGTTTCCATTGTTATTGATTAGGACAGAATACTGTAACTGAGAGCTTCATAGAAAACCTGAAACAGTATGCTGTTGTTTTCAGACCGTATACAATACAATATTTGATATATGTATAATAAACCCGAAAAATAAAAAGTATACATTTATTCTACATGTATTCCAGTACATATGTGTATTCTATACCCGTACAGCATGTATTGTTTAATACTCTTGTGATGTACAGTACTGAGCATGCCTATAGTATACAGTTCAGTACTCTACAGTATGCCTGGACAGTACTGTATGTTCTAGAAACACTGTATTTTGTTACAGTATAAAAGGAGACAATGGAACAATTTTAAACAAATCAACATTTTCTTTTATTGGTGGAGTAAGTACAAAAACATTTATTTACAAATACAATTTAAAAACATTTAAAGTGTACAGAAATTCAAAACATTAACAGGATTATGGTTTACTGCTAGTGAAAACATTTATGTACAGAAAGTCAAAACATTTTCAGCACAACAGTATGGAGTTAGTAAAAAAAATTCTTTATTAATAAAATTAAAAACACGCAACATCTCCTTTATTAAAGTACAGAAAGTCAAAATATTTACAGTAGGATGGTGTACAGTACAGTAAGTCAGGCCTGCACAACTCCAGTCCTCGAGGGCCGCAAACAGGTCCGGTATTCAGGATTACTTTGAAAACCGGGCCTGTTTGCGGCTGACGAGGACTGGAATTGTGCAGGTCTTGTGTAAGTAAAAACATTTCTTTATTAATACAAGTTAAAACAAGCAACAAGTCAAAAAATAAACAACAGTTGAACAGTCACGGAAATTCGATCCCCACCAGATTGTCCTTCCAGGGCCGATGCCTTGTATGGTGCAAAATGCCATTAATGGATTCTCGAACAATTTTCATTAAAGGATCTGAAATTGAAAAATAGTGACGCAATTCCTCCACAATAGTCCTTCTTAAATTATATACAAAATACAGAAATACAATAAGCGCAACCACACTGAGATCAATAAATAAAATAATTACCACATATACTGGAAAGTATAAACCCTCGCAATCTAACTTTCCCTGACTCGGTCTGCAGCCAAAAGGTCTACTGCTCCACGGGCTGGTAACGAAGGATTTCCAAAAAGAATGACCTAGGCACAAGTGGAGACAAGAAAAACAAACATAGGGTAGTACGTTCTAACAATTTAGCCACCAGAAGGTACGATATGTGTGTGTGTGTGTGTGAGGGTAAAATATCAGTCCCTTTTGTAACTAAGTACAGCAATGCAGCTAGAGATATCAGGAAAATCATTCATAAACATTGGGGAATCTTACATAAGGACCCAATGTTACAACAAATATTGCCATCAAAACCTGAAATTATTTTTACAAGGGCAACGAATCTAAAACAAAGATTAGCCCCTAGCTGTTTAAAGAAAGATAATCAGAAACCAGTCACGATAACAACAGGATTCTTTATGTGTCAAACGTGCAAAGGTTGCAAACTACATCCAAACTCTCAAAAAAGCTTTAAAACAATAAAATCAGAAGTTTCACAAACTAATTATGAAATAAAGGATATGATTGATTGTAACTCAAGCTACGTCATATATTTGTTGCAATGTCCTTGCAATAAACAATACATTGGGAGGACTACAAGAAAACTTAAAATACGCATTGCAGAACATGTAAGAAATATTGAGAAGGGCCTATTACAGCATAGTGTGTCAAAACATTTTAAAGAATTTCATGGTCAAGACCCTAGAGGTCTAAAATTTGTGGGCATTGAGAAAATTAGACCTAGCTGGAGAGGAGGGAATCCTGTAATCAAAATATCTAGACAGGAGACATATTGGATTTATGCCCTCAAAACATTAGCTCCACTAGGTCTAAAGATTGACATAGACCTGGGATCATTTTTAAGGGATTAAGCCATATTTATGATCTGTATGACCCACATTTAGTTTGATACATCATGTTTGTGACATGAGAATTAGGAATGTGATAACTATTCCAGTATTCCCTATAGGTATATAACATTTATGAGTTTCAACATGTGTCAATATAATAATACTGTATATGATGTAGCTTTTTAATAGATATTCCCTTCAATCACCTATGAGAGGTTTTTATTTTGTAGTATGCAATAGAATGTTTATATTTGAATAACCATTTTCCTTTCTGTATAAGTGTCCTTAAATGTCCATTGAATCTATTAGGTTTGTACAATATGACAAAAATACATTACCACTATGAAGTGTTAATCACTACACCCACAATTGTCCTTATGGAGCCCCTATGAGCGTAATATTACATTAATATCTATGCAGCAAAAATGTCATTGTTTTGCTACAATCTACTATACTTCGAACGAACTCTACTTAAACAAATAATTCCCTAATATGTAATAATTTCTATTGTCAAAAGTATGAGATTAAGGTCTTAAACAAAAATGATAAAGGGTTACTACAAAGAATAAGATATAAATATCTATTTTTCTATATTTGGTCAGGAGTAATTGCAGTGCTGACTCTAAATCTATAATGGGTCAAAATTGTCTAAACCCCAATATTTAAGAAAAATATATAAACCTACCTCTATAAACATATTCTGCCGTGGGGTATGCAGTTATATAAATTACTAGGGAATTAACATCTGCCATTCAATAGGTGGGAATTGAACCATTAGTATATTCCCCTTTTTAGGAATGAATTTATATGCAATATTAATTAATAATTTATCCTTTTCTAAATGGTGGTAAAAGAACTATCAGCTATAAGCAGTATAGGGAATATATATAACATTTAAGATTTATTTCTTGTTCTGTTTTAGATATACAACTATAGAAGGTAATAGGCAGCTAACATTTAATGGGTATATTCTGTCTTTAATAATAAATATCTATCGAATTATCAGGTTATCATTTATTTTAATTTGTTTTTGCCTAAGGTAGAAAATTAATTATCCACTAAATACAGTGTATGTGTAGTAAAAAAAGGTACCTACAAGTAACAAATTGTTATGCTCTAGACAATGTACATTTAAAACCATTGAGCCAATTTAATATGCAAATTTTTAATTTTTTAATTAACTAATCGTGCAATGGAGGAGGGTATATAACCCCAGATGAGGGACAGATAGTATGATCAGCCCCTGACGAAGCTGAAAGGAGAAACGCGTAGGGCGTGGTGTATAGCCAACAGAGAGTGGACACTGGATAATCAGGAGCAGCAGACAACAGTTGAGAGGTGCGGGTGGCCATTTGTCCCATTATTTGCATGCGGTGTGAGTTGCAGTGCAGAGGACTGAGACACCACTCCCACAGCCCACCAGAGGAACTCTCGCGAGAAGGAGTGACGTCATCGCGTCGTCACGCGTCACAGAACGTCCACAGGAGACGCGGGCAACCGGAGGAGCAGTGAGGATTCTTCGTGGCAAACAAGAAAGATCTGGGATAAGCAGAAAAACGGACACTATCCATTTTGAAGTACCGTGAGTACTGTAAGCACATTAGGTGCAGAGAGAGAGACCCACGTAGGTCTATACCAACAGAGTATATCTCTAACCTAAGGAGACTGTGTGGAGCAGTTAAAAGTAGAGACACTGAGTTTGTTTGTTACTGAATACACCCAGCACTAATTTCCTAAGTGGTCACTGATCTGCACACCAAGGACTGTTGAGAAAATCTGCCAAGTGTTATTAACCCCTGATGAGTGTGAGATGCTCAGAATTCTCAAAAGTTTTATGATATCTCACAAAGTGTGAGTTTTTTACCTATCGTTATTTTACTAATAATTTTATAATAAACTGTGTTACGCTATATTTGTGTTTTACCTCTCTTCCTGCATGTGATATTATGCACGAGATTATACTTGCTGTGGATGACCAGCTGTTCCAGATTAGTCGTAATTGTTCCAGATCCCAGAGTGGATACAAGGCTTGACTTTGTCCTACACGCTGTGAGTGCATATCGTACCTTCTGGTGGCTAAATTGTTAGAACGTACTACCCTATGTTTGTTTTTCTTGTCTCCACTTGCGCCTAGGTCATTCTTTTTGGATATATATATATATATATATATATATATATATATATATATATATTGTGACAGAAACCAGGGGATGGTAATAAATTCCATATACAGGGCTCCCAGGATACTGAACAGTTTCTGTCCTGTCTAGGCTGAACAGGGCAGCCTCGTGGTACATGCACTCCATTCAACAGTTTGTCTGCTGCCTGTTTTCTGTCACCTGTTATGCTGATTAGAGATCAGGTATATAAGACCTGTTTCCTGTTTCCTCTCCCCTCTCCCCAAGAGCCTGGAGGCTGGAAGGCTGCTGAACTACATAGGGGGAAGCCTCTTCCCCAAACAGGTTCAATCATTCTGTTCGTTTGTCTAAGACTGCAAAGGTACTTATTTTGTTGGTGGAAGTGGACAAGCCACTTCCAACTCAGAGTCAGGGATATCTAAGTTTAAGTTATCGCTCAGATGAGCAGCTTTTTGTTTGGCTTTGTTTTCTGTTTGCACTGTGGCAGTCTCAGTGCCCGGGACTAAATAAACCAGGCATAGCCTGTTTAAAGGAACAGTACATGACATCTCATCATTTATCGTACCCTAAAAGACCGTGTTCTAACAGTCCCGGACAGACGGCGGAGCCCCGGAGTAAGCCGTTTGTCACATATGGTGGAGAATGCGGGCAGAACACTAAAAGGTCTGCGGGTTAAAGAACTTTGAAAAAAAAAAAAAAAGCTTTTTTTTCACTCTCTCCAAACAAGATGGAAGACATGGTGAGTGCGCTGGTACGCAATGTCGCTGTCCAGAAAGACGCGAATGAAGCCCTGCAACAGGCGAATGAAACCCAGCGACAGCTGTTAATAGCCCAACAAGAGACTAAAGCAAACCAGCAAGAGACTAATGCAAACAAGCAACAGGCGAATGCAAACCAGCAAGAGACAAACCGCTTGCTGAGAGAGGAGCAACAAAGGTTCGCTCAGGGCTTACAGCAGGAACTCGAGATCCTGAGGGGGACTATCAGTAACCTTCCACTGGCAGAGGCAGCCCCAGTCCCGAAAATGATCAGGGCAAGCCACTACCTTCAGAAGATGGGACCCTCAGATGATGTGGAAGCCTATCTTCTCACGTTTGAACGCACGGCACAGAGAGAGGGATGGCCAGAAGCTGAGTGGGCTGGTCTAATCGCACCCTTCCTAAGCGGCGAACCCCAGAAGGCTTACTTTGATCTAGAGCCAGCCGAAGCTAACGTCTATGCAAAATTGAAGTTCGAGATCCTCGCCCGCCTCGGCGTAACCACGGCTGTCCGTGCCCAAAGGTTTCACGCATGGTCCTTCACATTGGAGAAAGCCACCCGAAGCCAGATGTATGACCTCATCCACCTCGCCCGGAAGTGGCTACAACCCAAGATCAACTCAGCAAGCCACATCGTGGAACGGTTGGTCATGGACCAGTTCTTGAGGAAACTTCCCTCTGCCTTACGCCATTGGGTCAGTCGGAGTGACCCCCACAATGCGGATGACCTTGTGGCCCTCGTCGAAAGGTACAATGCAGCAGAAGAGCACCCGCAACCCACAGTCGTGGAGCAACCCCACTACCCGAGGTTCCAGGACTCTTCCAGAGACGGTAAAAGGGTACCGGGGTTAAGGGGCGCTGAAGAGCGGTGACCACCTTCACGCAGCACCAGCAACAGTGGCTCGCACACTAAGGGCAATAGCCAACATGGGGAGCCGGGAAAAGGCTCTAAGTGGGACACAGACTATGTACCTAAATGTGTAAATTGTTATGAGAGAGGCCACACAGCAAAAATCTGCCCACTAAATGATGAACCCATGCAATGCAACAGCGTGGAACCTTATTCGCTGTGGTCCCAATGTATGGGCCCTAGCCCAGAGGACCCCTTGAATAATCATCTGTGGGCATTTGTAAAGGTTAATGGAAAGAGGGTTCGGGCACATCTTGACTCTGGGAGCATGGTCACACTAATATCCGAATACATGTTGCCCATTAAGAAGAAACAGGTGAACAGTTCACAAAGAGTGGCAATTTGTTGTATACATGGGGATAATCATGAATATTCCACTGTTGATGTTTTTTTTTAAACAGAGTTTGGTTCTTTAGATTTCAAGGTGGGTATTGTACCCAAACTGGCACATGATGTGTTAATAGGGACCGACTTTCCCCATTTTCTAAAAATGTGGTCCCCCGCTCAGAATAGCGCCCAGAGTTCAATAGCGGACCATAACGAAGTATTAGAAGAAACAAATCCTTTCCCTTTTTCAGAAATGGATGTTGACGAGGGCCCAAATAAGAAGGGGGAAAAGGAGGAGTGCTGTAAAATTCCCTTCCCCATCACTACTTTGGTAGGGAATACCCCAAATCAAGATGTTGATCAGGCACTTACCACTCCAGAACCGGATAAGACCCTCGCTGACCTAGAGGTCAGTCCTGGGAGTTTTAAGAAGGCCCAGTGGGAGGACCCCACATTAGAGGTAGCAAGGGGAAATATACGGGACCAGAATAGTACTCCTGGCCAACCAGATAGGTCACTTGCTTACCCCTACTTCGAGGTAGAGAACGACCTAGTATATCGGGTTGATAAAAGGAAATCAGTTACAACTAAACAATTGCTGGTACCACGGACATTCCGTAACATAGTATTACACCTCGCACATAGTCATCCATTGGGGGACACCTAGGGGTGGAAAAGACAAAAGAAAAGGTTCTCCGAAGCTTCTATTGGCCTGGGGTTCTGGCAGAAATTACAAACTATTGCTCATGCCCAGAATGTCAGATCACCGCCCCGTTCAAAGCGTACCGCAGCCCATTGGTACCCCTTCCCATAATAGAGGTACCATTTGACCGGATTGCTATGGATCTAGTAGGACCCCTAATAAAGTCTGCTAGGGGACATCAGCATATATTGGTAATATTAGATTATGCCACCCGATATCCGGAGGCAGTTCCCCTACGTATCACCTCTGCTAAAAACATAGCAAAAGAGTTAGTAGTTCTGTTTTCCCGGGTCGGAATTCCTAAAGAGATTTTATCTGACCAGGGAACACCATTTATGTCCCAAGTAACAAAAGAGCTATGTAAACTCCTAAAAATCAAGCATCTCAGAACCTCAGTCTATCATCCACAACCAGATGGTTTAGTGGAAAGTTTCAATAAAACCTTAAAGAGCATGTTACGCCGGGCGGTCGATAAGGATGGGAAAAACTGGGATTGTTTGTTACCATACCTGTTATTTGCCATTAGGGAAGTTCCCCAATCATCCACAGGTTTCTCCCCGTTTGAACTATTGTATGGCCGACACCCAAGGGGCTTACTGGATATAGCCAAAGAGACTTGGAAACACGAGGTTACCCCTTACAGAAGTGTAATAGAGCATGTTGCCCAGATGCAGGCCCGCATTGCTGCAGTCCTACCCATAGTGAGGGAACACATGGAGAAAGCTCAAGAAGCACAGAGGAATACGTATAATAAGGGTCAGAATTTTTTTTCCAGGTGATAGGGTACTAGTTCTGGTTCCCACCGTGGAGAGTAAATTCCTTGCTAAATGGCATGGGCCATATGAGGTCTTGGAAAGAGTGGGAGAAGTAAATTATAAGGTAAGACAGCCAGGTAGGAGGAAACCTGAGCAAATTTACCATATAAATCTACTCAAGCCCTGGAAAGATAGAGAGGTCTTGTTAACCCTAGTACCCCCAGGTCCGTCAGAGAATCAAGAAACTGACCCAGAGGTTAGCATAGCTGAAACCCTGTCCGTGCATCAGAAACGAGAGGTCCAGAATTTAGTGAGAAGAAACAAAGAAGTCTTCTCTAAACAGCCAGGTAGAACTAGCGTAATTGAACATGACCTAGTCTCTGAACCGGGGGTCCGAGTTAACCTTAAACCGTACCGAATCCCAGAGGCCAAGAGAGAGGCTATAATTTAGAGGTTAAAAAATGCTAAAACTAGGCGTAATTGAGGAATCCCAAAGTGGGTGGAACAGCCCTATAGTTTTAGTCCCAAAGCCAGACGGTACAACAAGGTTTTGTAATGACTACCGGAAACTAAACGCGGTGTCAAAATTTGATACTTATCCTATGCCCAGGGTGGATGAACTTGTAGAGAGACTGGGCAAAGCCCGATATCTCACAACCCTACACCTAACAAAAGGGTACTGGCAGGTTCCCCTCACAGAAAGGGCAAAAGAAAAAACAGCCTTCTCAACCCCAGACAGCCTCTTTCAGTATAAGGTGCTGCCTTTTGGCTTACATGGAGCTCCCGCCACATTCCAAAGAATGATGGATAAAATTTTAAAACCACATGCTCGGTATGCTGCCGCCTACCTAGATGATGTGGTAATCCATAGTGAAGATTAGCAGTCCCACCTTCCAAAGGTCCAAGCTGTGCTCAACGCAGTTCGGTCTGCCGGACTAACTGCTAACCCCGCTAAATGCACTATTGGTCTGGAGGAGGCCAAGTATCTGGGGTATTCTATTGGTAGAGGGTTACTCAAACCACAAACACTCAAAGTAGAGGCGATACAAAATTGGCCAAGGCCAGTTACAAAAAAACAAGTAAGGACCTTTTTGGAGTTAATTGGCTACTATAGAAGGTTTATTCCCAATTTTGCAACTAAGGCAACCCCATTAACCGACCTCACAAAAGCAAGAGGACCGCTAAAGTTAAAGTGGTCCCCCGAAACCGAACAGGCCTTTAGAAGCCTGAAAGAAGCTCTCTGTGCCCAACCAGTGTTGGTCACACCTGACTTCTCCAAAGAGTTCGTAGTCCAAACCGACGCATCTGAAGTAGGGCTGGGGGCGGTACTCTCCCAGGAGTCTCAAGGGGAGGAGCACCCCATCCTTTATTTAAGTAGGAAACTAAATCCCCAGGAGAAAAATTACTCCATAGTCGAGAAAGAGTGTCTCGCAATAAAGTGGGCTGTAGAGACGCTCAAATATTATCTGTTGGGGAGAAAATTCCGGTTGGTCACAGATCATGCACCCCTTACATGGATGTGTCAAAACAGGGAGAAGAATGCTAGAGTGACCAGGTGGTTCCTAAGCCTACAACCCTTTAATTTTTCTGTGGAACACAGGTCAGGGCACAAACATGGCAATGCCGACGGGTTGTCAAGGATGCACTCCCTAATATCCATGGTCGCTCATCCCTCGAGGTCTGAGCTGGGGGGGAGGATATGTGACAGAAACCAGGGGATGGTAATCAATTCCATATGCAGGGCTCCCAGGATGCTGAACAGTTTCTGTCCTGTCTAGGCTGAACAGGGCAGCCTCGTGGTACATGCACTCCATTCCACAGTTTGTCTGCTGCCTGTTTTCTGTCACCTGTCATGCTGATTAGAGATCAGGTATATAAGACCTGTTTCCTGTTTCCTCTCCCCCTCTCCCCAAGAGCCTGGAGGCTGGAAGGCTGCTGAACTACAGAGGGGGAAGCCTCTTCCCCAAACAGGTTCAATCATTCTGTTCGTTTGTCTAAGACTGTAAAGGTACTTATTTTGTTGGTGGAAGTGGACAAGCCACTTCCAACTCAGAGTCAGGGATATCTAAGTTTAAGTTATCGCTCAGTTTGAGCAGCTTTTTGTTTGGCTTTGTTTTCTGTTTGCACTGTGGCAGTCTCAGTGCCTGGGACTAAATAAACCAGGCATAGCCTGTTTAAAGGAACAGTACGTGACGTCTCATCATTTAATGTACCCTAAAAGACCGTGTTCTAACAGTCCCGGACAGACGGCGGAGCCCCGGAGTAAGCCGTTTGTCACAATATATATATATATATATATATATATACACACACCCACACACACACACACATATACACACACACACACACACACACACACACACACACATATACACACATATATACATGTATATACACACATATATACATACATTTAGCTAAGCCTGAGATTCTCTCCCATAAACAGGGAGGTGTGGCCAGACTGACTTGATACAGTGCAGCTCTTCCTACCTAAAGCATGCTGTCCCAGAAGGAAGTTCCTCAGCTTGTTTGCCGTCACGCCCTTCCTCTCTTCTCTCCCTGTCCCCCCGTCACCATCCTCTGCACTCCCACGCTTCTCTCCCACTCCAGCAGAGCCTGCAGTGGTTTGGGCTTCTCGGGTTGACTGACAGCCGAGTGCACGAGAGCCGCACTGCTCACGTAAACCCCGCACTGGCTGTCCTCTGTAGTGCGCAGGTCAGCACAGTGCGGGGGATGCTGGATTGGGGCATCCCCGCCCTCAGTCCCAAGTTGGGAAGACAGGCACCTGCTGCCTGCGGACCTCGTCTGCGCATGAATCGCTGCCATTTTTTTTATATAAATTTTTTTTTAAATAAAAGGGCAGGGCCGCTCGGGGGGCCGGACCAAATCATTTCGGGGCCTTATGCGCCCGCGGGACGCGACGTTCCCCACCATGCTGTAGAGGGAAGACAACTCTTCTGCAGACAAAAGTGGAGAGAATGATGAAAGGTGCCTTATTGTCAAATACGCTCTGCTGCAAAATCACAATCTCACGGTATCCGAACCAGCATAAAGAAGATGAGACTCAGAATTGGATAGAATATGGACGTGTGAGGTTAGTACTGGGCAAGTACAGGAGGTTAAAGTGTTGTTTAAGAAACTGGTCTGTACTGTACCTATGAAAATATTCCTTGTCTTACAGAGCGTACCCTAGCGTACCCTATGATAAGGACGTAACAAGATCAAGGAGAGTGGTCCAGGCCCAGGCCCAGGCATGGATCGACAGTGGAGAAACTACGGTCACTGACGAGTCTACGGTTCGGTGGAGAGATTTGCCACCTTTGCATTCCACATAAAGGTCGCATATCTATGAAGCGCGGACAAAACACCCAGTGAAGAGTATGTGTGGTTGCCATCTCTAGGCGTGGACCAGGATGCATTGTCATCTTTGAGGGTAAAATAAGTACACGCTTTTGCTATATGCATGTACTGTACTAGTGTGCAGTTTTGTTTGAGCACTTTTCTTTCTGTGTTAGGAATCATGAATAAAGCTTTTTTTCAGAGAAATTGTGCCTGAGATTGGGAATACATAACATGTGCGTTCCCAGATGGTCACCAGTTCTAACAGGACAACGATCCGAAGCACACCTCGTCAACAGCATATATTTCGAGTGCGAGTATCAACTGGGTGAAGACACCAGCGGAGTAAGTGCGGTAACAGTGTCTCATTTTCCCAAGTTTTACTGTGCACTGTATCTCTTAACTAATTGTCCTTTCTTCCCTTTCCAATGACAGATGCCAGACTTTCATCTATCGAAATGGTCTGGCATAGCTGAAGGACCATATCCAAAAAGTCGTGAGTGAAACCTCCAAAAGGATGAGTTGGCGCAGGGCATAATGAAGGTTTTGGAACGATGTTGTACTCACCGTGGAACAGGCAATAAATATCATTGGACCATATTGCGACTGTGTTGCCACATGTGATCGCGCGTAATGGGCAAGCATCAGGAAGGTAGTATGTCTGTATGGTATTAGTACTGTACATGTAGTATGGTAAGTACAGGCACACCAACGTACAGTACTGTGATGATAATGTAAGTATGGCACAGATTTTTTCTTTCCTGGAGAGAGCAGCAATAGCATCTGGTTACAAAGTATTTAACAGTAGTCACAGTATACAGTAGTCCAGTATAGAGCTAGTTTGACAAGATAACTGCAGAATGTTGTAGTCCAATATGGAGTAGCTATACAGTACACAATGCCATAATATGCACCTAACTGTATTTTTTTCTTGTCTTTTCAGAGAAGAAAAGGATGGAAAGGGGAAGGTGGGGTATCATGTGTACATTGTGTGAACTGTATGTACTATTACAAGTGTATCTAAAGTGCCAGTCATGATAGTGACACCAAACCTCCCCTCTCTCAATGACGAACACAGCGTGAGAGGAGAAAGATAAAGACGGAAAAGTTATATATTATTATATATATTATTATTATTATAATATATTATCATTCAATGTGCATATTCTAGATTATCCACCGGCCCTCAATTTTCAACTATGCACGAAAGAACTGATAAAGACGCATTTTGTAGTATTCATGATGTATTGTATTGGTTTTTTGTGTCCTGATAAAATAAAATAAAAATATTTCTTTACATTCATGATAATCATAATCATTGACACCCCCCCTCCACAACCAAAGAAAAGAAAAGAATGTACAAAAATTGGTAACTACTGCAATCAAAAACATGAATCAGATTTTGTTTTTTTAACTTTCAATTTCACAGTGCTGTGCAAATCAGATTTACATATCAAATTCGAAAAGGGTATCACAAGCGTTACCATAAGCAAAGCCTCAAAGGGGTTGGGGGTTGGGATGGTGAGTTGCGATGCGCAGTAATCATCAGCTAGCTCCCTTCCCAAAGAGGATTATAGAGAGGTACTGACAAGCCACAATAGGAAAATTATGAATGGTTTTGTAGAGGATTACACGCAGGCCAACTTGAAGGTGATGCCTCGGCCTAGGGACCGGCGATATTAAAAAGCACAATGACCAACTTTAGAACGGAAATGTGTCTGTAAGAGTGTTGATAAGAGGTTCACTACTCCTGAGCAATCGCCTTTGTGTAGGGTTTGTGCGTGGGGAAGTGGGGTACAGGGTCAGCGTGCCCAGCAAGGAATTAGGTTCAGCACGACATGAGCATATTTCAACAGGCATCGGTCACTCCATAATAAATTGATCCCCACACCCCCCAAATACTAAACAACCGACCACGCAAAAATCAACATGTGCAGTCAAGAACGACACAGCGTCGCAGTCAAAAGCTTAGACAGCACGATGAATATCGTAATATGAAGATGGTTTAGGCAGGCTTGTGGAGATAATAAAAATAAAAAATGACGAGAAAAAAAAAATATTTTATTTTTTTGTCACTCACTCTTGAATTTCGCATGCAAGCAGTGGTGAAGTTATAGACGCATGCGCAGTAATCATCAGCTATGTAGCTCCCTTCCCAAAGAGGATTACACGCAGGTGCAGAGAGATGATGCTCGGCTAGGGACAGATGATTAAAAGCACAATGACAAGCTTTAGAAACGGAATGGTTCTGGAGAGGTGTCGATAAGAAGTTCAAATCCTTGAGCGAGCCTTGTGTGTGTGTGCATGGGGGAGGTTGGTACAGGGTACAGTTGCTTGAAGGATTAGCTGTACGGTAGTTCAAAGACATGACATATTTTCAACAGGCAGGTCATCATAATAATTTGATCCCCACACCCCCAAATACAAAAAAAACACACAAATCAACCATGTGCAGTCAAACGCATAGTGTCGCAGTCAAAAGCTACAGCACAGATTGAATATCGTAATATCAAGATGGTTTAGGCAGGCTTGTGAAGAAAATAAAAAATGACGAGACAAAAAATATATATATTATTTTTTTTGGTCATTCACTCTTGAATTTCGCAAGCAAGCAGTGGTGAAGTTATAGACGCATGCTCAGTAATCATCAGCTAGCAAGCAGGAATGTGATTGAAACCAGAAAGACACACATTCAAAGGAATGGTGTGGGAGAGATGTATTGTACTGTAGATAAGATAAGAAGTTGAAATACTGCAGTGCACTAAATTAGCCTATGTGTGTGCGGGGGCGAGCGAGGGGAGAGCGCTATATATGCCGAAATGTGATACTGTTACAGTACACGCCTATGCGTTTCAACAATGTTCAAATGAGACATACAGCACTGTACATGCATGTATAAATATGCAAATTTACAATTATTGCACGCGCACACGCAGACTGTGTACTGACGTACTGTAGGTTGAACTGCTAAAGTATTAGACTTTGAAGACAACAGCTCGTGAACGCCCCCCTGAGTTTTTAGACAGTATTGCAGTATTGCAGACAGCGCTAAAAAAATGCTAATATTACGAGCGCTAAAATACCGGAACATATTCCGGAAAAAAAATACTGCATCTGCCTGTGGTTATCAGAGTTGCGCCGCTACAGCAGCACTAGGATAAAGGCGGCCGCAGCTGTAACTGCTGCTTCCTCTAATTTCCACATTTCCCAGGGAAAACGTCTGGTCGCCACATACGTTCTTGAGTTTCGTACCATCGCTGCAGAGACCGGATGGAATAATGTGGCGTTGTCATCTGCATTCAAGCAGGGTCTCTCTGAGACACTAAAGTATGAACTCACGGTACAAGAGCACCCAACCGACCTTGAGGAACTTATCGCCATCTGTATCCGTGTAGACCAACGGTTGCAAGAAAGGAGGTCCGAACGATCCCGTCATCGCTAAGTCACTACCAGATCATCTTCTCTCCACTTCGGTACATCGGAATCTTCTCACTTCGATACTCCTGAAACCATGCAACTAGGTGGTAATAAATTATCTTCCATTGAGAAGTAACGCCGACACAGCGCCGGCCTCTGTCTGTACTATGGCAATCCCGGACATCAGGCACTCTATTGTCCCCACAAGTCGGGAAAAGCCAACTCACAATGAGCTCCAGTGGAATCACATTGGCATTTGTGGACTCTGGTTCAGGAGGCAACTTTAATGATCAAAGCTTCGCTGAAAGGAACAACATCTCTGTCATCCGCAAGAAGTGTCCAGTAGGCTTGGAAGCTATCGATGGACGACCACTGCAACCAGCCTTCATATCCTTACAGACTACTCCTTTCCACTTGCAGACAGGTTACGATCATAGGGAGGAGATCCATCTGGACGTGATCCTTGGCCTCCTATGGCTTCAACGTCACAACCCCTGAATTGATTGGACCGATAAAGATCCTGTTCTGTGGAGCACTCCTTGTGCAGAGAACTGCTCTGTGCCCGTCCAAAGGATATGTAGATTGGCTGCTCCTAGAGATGAGGCGAGTTCCCTACCCAAGGTATATACTGAATTCTGTGATGTTTTCGACAAGGCACGGTCAGAGGTCCTACCACCGCATTGCCCCTTCGATTGTCCCATAGACCATTTACCCGGTTCTGTTCTTCTTAGGGGAAGCACACAAAAATTATCCAAAGGGATAAAAATGATTCCTCTTGTTGCACTCTATATTATATAATTTTTACAGATATAGGACAAAATTGTCCTAGCAAAACAAGTGTGCTATTATTGCCATTAAAGCTGCAGTTCAGTTTTTTTTTTTTTTTTTTTTTAATTTATTTTTTTACTTTAATAGCTTCATGTGGGCAATCTTTATTTACCTAAAGAACTGTATAGCTGTCAGTCAATCCGTTCTCCATGTATTAATCGGCGAAATTGTTGTGACATATTAAAAGCTGGCATTTGTTTATAATTTGCCTCCGGCAGTCAGTGGAAGACTCATGAATATTCATGAGTCTCCCAGTGACGTGTGCTCGCTCCCGATCTGCCGCTGTGTGGTGCCCCCTTCTGCCCGATCCCTGTGGCTGTCAGCGAGATGGAGGGGGCTTGTGCCGCCAGTGGGGAGGGGGGAGCGGGAGATGTGTCTCCCTTCTGCTCCGATCCCTGTGCCTGCCTCCCTGCCCGCGCGCGCGGGAGGAGAGGCGAGGGGGGGTTGCGCTGCCCCGTGGGGGGGTGGGGAAGGGAGGGGGGGAGCGGAGATGTGTCTCCCTTCTGCCTCCGGTCCCTGTGTCTGCCTCCCTGCCCGCACGGGAGATGCAGGGGGGTTGCGCTTTGCCCTGTGGGGGTGGGGAAGGGAGGAGGAGCGGGAGATGTGTCCCCTTCTGCCTCCGGTCCCTTGTCTGCCTCCCTGCCCGCACGGGAGATGCAGGGGGGTTGCGCTGCGCTTTGTGGGGTGGGGAGGAGGGGGGAGCGGGAGAGTGCCCCGTCTACTCCGATCCCGTGCCTGCCTGCACCCTGCGCGCGAGGGAGATCAAGGGGGGTGCGCGATTGTGGGGGGGGGGGAAGGGAGGGGGGGGGGAGAGGTGCACCCCCTTCTACTCCGATCCTGGCATGCCTCCCTGCCCGCACGGGAGATGCAGGGGGGTTGGGTGTCCGGAGACCAGTGGTGGCAGCAAGTGGGCTTGTGTGTGTGTGTTGTGTGTGTGTGTGTGTGTGGATATGGGTGGGGGGGGTGTAAATATTGGCTGGTTGTGGTTGTGTGTGATCTACGGATGTGTGTTGCTATATGTGGTGTGTGTGTTATCTATGTGGGTGATGTTGTGGTGTGGGTGGATATTATCATGGGTGTGGATATGTGTGTGTGTGGGCGTGTGTGTGTGTAGTGGGTGTGCGGTATATGTGTGTGTGTGTGTCGATTATTGTATATCTATATATATATATATATAGATATATATATATATATATAGATATCTATATGTGTGATGTGTGTGTGTTGTATACATGTGTGTATGGGTATACTGTGTGTGTGTGTGTAATATTATTTGCTTGTGTGTGTGTGTGTGTGTGTGTTGTGTGTGTGTGGTATATAGTGTGTGTGGGTATATGATGATATGTGTGTGGTGTAGAGGTGTCGTGTGTGATTGTATATGTGTGTGTGTGTGTGTATATATGGTGTGTGAGTGTGTTACTGTGGTGTGTGTGGGTGGTGTGATGTAGTGTAAATATATTATATATGTGTGTGTGTGTGTGTGGTGTGTATATTAGTGTGTCACCAAAGTACCCAGTCACCCACCCACCCCACTCCCCCTCGTCCCCGCCCACCCACTCCCCCTCTCCCGACACCCACGGAAACCACACACCACCACGCCTCTCCCCCACCCAACCATTCACCCTCTCACCGCCCCCCCACCACCACACCACACTCTCCCGCGCACAACTCCACCCACCCACTCACCCCTCCTAACCCACCCTCACCCCACCCACCCCTTATCCGCACCCACCTCTCTCCCCGCCCACTCTCCCTCACTCATTATATCTGGTTTTTATTAGATTAGTAGAAGGAACTATGTACAGTATACCAGGACACAGTTGAAATAAAGTATAAATGTAAAAACAATAAAAAACGGTATGTCAAAAACAAATGTATTAGTTCTTACTAGGGAATTTTATTCCATTTCTTTTTTAAAGGTGGGACTGGGGCGAAGTAGATTTTGGGTGATTTGTCTAGATAGAGGTTGTGAGTGTGTGTGTTACACTGGAAGTCAGAATACTTTGTCAGACCGCTTGTGGTGTGTGTGTGTGTGTGTGTGGTAACACACCCACACACACACAAGCGGTCTGACAGAAGTATCTCTTGACTTCCAGTGTCTGCCGCTGCTACAGCGTAACTCCTCCTCCACCGCCCTCTGTCCCGTGTCCTGTCCCATTCACCAATGGTCCGCTTCTCCCTCCGCCATCGCATGCTGTCCTCTGCCGACTGCAGAGCTTTGTGCAGGATGCGTCCTTCTCTCTCCGCCGCCGGCTGCTGTCCTCTGCCGCGTGTCGAGCTTCGCTGCAGGATGCCGTCCTTCTCTCCTCCGTGCCGGCTGTTGACCTTCGCTCTATATCCATACATACATGATATACATACAGTATATATAAAAATATATATAGTATTAAATAGTAGTATATATGTTCTCTAGTATTATTGATACCTTTTTTTTATTTGGACCAACAATTTGTGTCATGGGACAAGCTTTCAAGAGTTTCCTCTTCCTCAGGTAAGCAATACCTAAATATAACGCACAAACATGCGCACACACGTGTATAGTTTGCGTGTGCGCTTATGTTTATGTTGTGTGTGTGCGCATGTTTGTCGTGGTGTGCGCATTGTGGGTGGTGATGTGTGCGTGTGAGCAAGGTATATGTGCGTGTACGCATGTATACGTGGCATGTTTGGTGTGATATATGTGCGTTTGCGCATGTTTATGTGCGCATGTATACGTGTGTGCATGTTATGTGTAAGTGTGTGCATTGTGTATGTTTGTGGGGTGCGCTTAATGTGGTTGATGCTCGCCGTTGAGCGCATGGTATGTGGTAGTGTGCAGTGTGCTGCATGGTATGTACGTGTGTGCATGTATGTGTGCGGTGCGACGGATGTGCCGCAGCTACAGTGCGCATGATATGCTGCGCGTGGTGTGCATATTATATCAATATCATACAAACACTCACAAGGGGGTGAAGCGGCGGGCCCTCCTACCCAGCGCCAAAGCTCCCTTACCCCCCGCACGCTCCTCCCCCACCCCGCGCGCCGTCCTTACCCCCCGCACGTGTCCCTTACCCCCCCCCCGGCCCGCTCCTTACCCCCCCGGGGCCAACTCCCCAGCCGCTGGGGGGCCAAGCAGCCTCGGATCTGGAGCCCAGTCCCACTCTCCACCACTCTCACTGTTGTGTGTGGAGGTGTGTGTGTGTGTTGTGTAGGGACATTTTACTCCTGCAACAATATGTGCCTCACTTCACCCCACCCTACCCCTTTGCCCATCCTACCACCCTCCCCCCACCCTTACCCCCCCTTCACCACCCTGCCCTTCACCCCCCTCTGACCCTGCCCTCACCCACCCTACTACCCCTGTCTTCACCCCCCCCTAACCATGACCTTACCCACCCCTACTACCCTTCACCCACCCCTAACCCTGCCTTCAACCCCCCCCTACCTCCTGCCCTTTCTACCCCCCCCACGCCTGCCTTTGATTGACGCACGCACACACCCTGACTACGCATACAAGACCAGACACCCGCACACACCCTGACTGGACGCACGCACCACGACTGACTGAGCAAGACGCAACACACCTCTGAGTGACGCACGCAACAGACCCTGACTGACACCAGCACACACCCTGACTGGACGCACGCACACACACCCTGACTGGCGTACGCACACAAACCCTGACTGGCGCACGCACACAACCCTGACTGGCGCACGCACACAAACCCTGACAGCCACACGTACACACAACTGACAGCCGCCACGCACACACCCTGACAGCCGACGACACACACCCTGAATGGAACTGACGCACACACAATGACTGACGCAACACACACTGCATGAAGCTGTAAAGGAGGAGGGGGGGGAACTGGATGATGTGAATGGGGACAAAAACAGAGAGAGGGGGAGGGGCGGAGGAGAAGAGAGAGGAGCGGGAAACATACATCCCGGGCAACGCGGTCTCTTCAGCTACGTATAAAATAAACGTAAAGAGAGGGTGCATACCATTCAATGATGGATACAAACAAAAGGAAACAACAGGACAGTCACTCTTATACTCCCAGAAAGTGAATAATATATATATCATTTACGTGAATCACTATCCGTATTTGTGACGTGTGTGTGTATATAAATATATAATCACATAAATGAGCAGACAGTATATTGTCCATTGTGCTATTTGCCTTGCTATGGGGGTTTTGTGTTACTTTTGGACTCACAAGGAACGGCACAGGGAACAGGAGAGAGACAGAGAGAAGAGAGGAGGCAGAGGGAGATAAGAGGCGAGAGAGAGAGAGATAGGAGAGAGATGAGAGAGAGAGAGATATAGTCTATATATATATATAGTAGATATACTATATATAGTATATATATATATATATATATATATATGCAGTGGAAGTGTATTGTGTGTATTTACCTACACACTCACTCCACATTTCAGTAACATACATATACATAATATTCACATATACACGTTTGCTATAAATGGAATTATTACAATTTTACATTATATACACGTGCAATGAATGGAATAAACACTGTAATAAGTTTGAAATCGCCTATCCGAGCTGCTATGCATGGCTGATCCCTTTTCTCCAGCTTCCTTGAATGTACTACTGTATGAGGAAGATCATGTGACCAGATGCTAGTGCACGTTTAGAGAGAGGGAGGGCAGTGCTGACAAAGGGGTGTGCCTGGGTTTGTGACAGGCCATGAAGGGGCAGTGCCTTAGCAAATGCTTGTTAAAATAGAATACAAGAAAATTGGTCTTTCAAAGTTGTTTTTTTAAAAACAGAAAATGCTAAAAGTATTATTTCTTACTACAGAACTGATTTATTAAAAAAAACACACATGCAGGATATAGACTGAACTGCAGCTTTAAGGCTATTGAATCGGTATACTCAGTTAAAAAGAAAAATAATAATCTGTCTGTGTTTTGGATATGTCTATATTACCCCATTAATGCATCTAGCGGGGCTTATTTTGGCCAGACATACAAACACTTTATCACTGTGTTACTCACTATCTTTGGTCTTTGTGAGATATTAGGTTATTTACTATGAATATATCTCTACTATGATTATTTGATCACCTGTGGATATACCCTATTATAAGGATACTGTGTACATATATTTAATTGTGTCTATATTTTGTGATTCCAACATACATTTACGGATATTTATATCTGGTAAACAGCTATTTATGTATGGAATCAGCTACACATATAGATAAAGGAGGGATCAAAACACCTTCTATGTTACCAATATATGTCAAGTTCCACTGTATAATCACAACATAGGATTTAGAAAAAGTAGATGCGCATAACTTAGTTTGTTTGCTACAATAAGGCAATTATTCACTGCCTACTGAGCCGTTATATACTTACTCCCATATATATATATATATATATATATATATATATATGCATTACTAGAAATTATACTGAGCTGTCTGAGTGGATTTAAAAGAAATACAGACACACATATTAATGTGATTTATAGTCTGAAATATAAATATAGAGTCACCAAACCACTCCACCCGTAGAGAGGATTCTTTTAAACATGTATCACTGTAAATATTTCACTGAGTCACAGATTATTATTATTTTTGATGTAATAAAACTTTATTATTTTTGTTTTTAACTGAGTATACCGATTCAATAGCCTTAATGGCAATAATACCACACTTGTTTTGCTAGGACAATTTTGTCCTATACCTGTAAAAATTATATAATATAGAGTGCAACAAGAGGAATCATTTTTATCTCTTTGGATAATTTTTGTGTGCTCTCTAATTATCCTCATGCACCTTATTATTACAAAATATATACTTTTCACAAATAAACATTTTATACAAGGATGAGCGGTTTAACTATAACTCTTTGGTAACTTCTTAGGGGAAGGTCTTATCCACTCTCTCTTCCGGAGACGAAAGCCATGAGTGACTACATTCAAGAAAATCTTAAGAAGGGGTTCATTTGGAAATCGTCTTCTCCAGCCGGAGGAGGATTCTTTTTTGTAAAAAAGAAGGATGGATCCCTTCATCCCTGCATAGATTATATAGGTCTTAATAAGATTACCATTAAGAATCGTTACCCATTACCTTTGATCTCAGAACTTTTTGGCCTCCTTCAAGGGGCTTTTATCTCACCAAGTTGGACCTACGTGGTGCCTACAATTTGGTGAGAATTTGCCAGGATGACGAATGGAAAATGGCCTTCAACACACGAGACGGCCACTATGAGTACCTCGTCATGCCCTTTGGCCTCAGCAATACCCCTGCCATCTTTCAAGACTTCGTCAACGAAATCTTCAGGGATCTCCTCAACCAATTTCTTATTGTCCACTTGAACGACATAATGATTTTCTCCAAATCCGTTTAAGAACATATCGGTCATGTCAAACAGGTACTATTACACCTTTGTGAAAATCATCTTCGCCAAACTAGAAAAATGCCAGTTCCGTCAAACCTCTACAACATTTTTGGGATATGCTGTATCATCTCTGACTCCGGTTTCACCATAGATCCAGCTAAAGTGAAGGCAGTCCTGGACTGGCCTCGTCCTACTACTCTTAAGCTCATACAATGCTTTTTGGGCTTCTCTAATTATTACCGCAGGTTAATTCAGAATTTCTCCTCTATGGTAGCCCCCATTACAGCCTTGACCAAGAAAGGTGTGGATACCGCTGCTTGGCCTCCGGCTGCTATTCAAGCTTTCGACCACCTGAAAAGAGCCTTCATGTCTGCTCCCATCCTCATACATCCGGATCCCAAACTACCATTCAGCTTAGAGGTAGACGCGTCCGATGTCGGGTCTTGAGCTATTCTATCACAAAGAAGATCACCTCAGGCTAGACTCAATCCCTGTGCTTTTTTTTCTAAAAAAGTTTCTTCCGTTGAGCAAAATTATGACGTAGGTAACCTGGGAACTCCTGGCCATCTAGCTAGCTCTTGAAGACTGGAAGCATCTTTTAGAAGGTTCGGAGAATCCGATCACCATCTTGACCAATCACAAAAATCTACTCCATATCGTATGCGCTCATCGTCTTTTTGCTCGACAAGCCCGCTGGTCGCTTTTTTTTTCTCGCTTCAATATTATTATTTCCTTTTTACCGGGTTCCAAAAATGTTAAAGCTGATGCCCTTTTATGACAGTTTCTGGTTGACGATGAGACCGAGGATCATCTAGAGACCATAATTCCTTCTAAATACATACTCTCTGTAACACGTTTGGACCAATCTCATATTCCAGAGGGTCTCGAAGTCCCAGAGGGCTGCCTTTGTTCCAAATCATCTGGACACCCAGGTACTAGAAGGACCACCGATTTTGTGGATTGTACCTTCTGGTGGCCCGGCATTCAACGAGACATTAAAGAATTTGTCAAGGTGTGCTCGACATGTGCTCGTAACAAGACTCCACAGAGCAAACCACCTGGACTCTTACATCCACTTCCCATTCCTGACAGTCCATGGAGCTATTTGTCTATGGACTTTATAGTAGAGTTGTTGGTTTCCATGTGGATGAAAACAATTTTAGTTGTCAGAGACCGCGTTTTCAAGCAAGCACATTTAATTCCATTAAAAGTTCTTCCCAATCCATCCAGATTAGCCGATATTTTTGTCAAGGAGATTTTTCGTCTGCATTGGGTACCACAGGTCATCGTCTCCGATCGAGGGTCTCAATTCATCTCAAGGTTCTGGCATTCTTTTTGTCAACAAATGGGTATCTCTTTACATTTTTCTTCAGGGTATCATCCCCAAACCAACGGTCAGACAGAGCGAACCAACAAGTCCTTGGAGCAATACCTACGTTGTTTCGTCTCAGACACCCAGGATAACTGGACGGACCTCCTCCCTTGGGCTGAATGTGCGCACAATAATCTGTGCAGCGAATCGACCAGGGAGTCGCCTTTTTTCATAAATTATGGATTTTACCCATCTCGCCTTCCGATGGCCACATCCAATTCTGGGACCCGGCTGCGGATAACAGAATCAGATTTGTATAGGATTCATGGAAAGTGAAAACAGGGAAGGGATAGGGAGTGATCAACTAAGAGCCATACTAATTTAATAAAAATTTGATAATTAACAGGTGGGTGCAAAACTGTGAACTGAAGTGAATCAGAAAAAATATAGAGCACAGAAGGCAGTGCACTCAATAGAGAATTCACTTAAATGCACACCACTTAAATATAAAATATAACCTTTATTGACATTACATAAAACATATATTACCGATAATGTAGGTGTAACCAAAATGTAAAAATAAGTTTGACGAACTGTCTGTCACCTGATCTAAATAGTTAACCACTAAATAGCACGTTAAACTAGTGATCTAGGAAATACAATGCAGATACAGCAGTGGTATACGTAAACTACCTAGGACCAGAACTAAATTGCACCAAGAAATGCCATATAATGATAGTACCAGGTTACACTATCTGACATACACTTACTTTTAAAGAGATTTTTATACAGTTTGCACTATGTCCGTTCTTATGTTATTCATTTAAGGTCTCCAGCACTTACCACTCCACTCACCTGTTTGACGGTCCGACGGGCTGTCATCTAAAAGATACCTTTATAGGAACAATACTCACTCTACACTTGTGAATATTTAGCACACTGCACCTTGAATATTAATTTACACATCAATCACAATACTGCACCATCAGGGAATTTTCTTCTGTTTTACATGGTCTTGCGCTTCCCGATGATCTTCACCCCTTCACTGTCCACGGGATCGAGAGAACGACCCCACACTGGGTTAAGCAGCATCCATTTATGTTTGTATTAAGTATCACATTTTTTCTAATTTATTATACTTGTATATATAATTTTTGAGCTCCACGTTTTGATATATTTGCTTTTCACTTTGCATTCTAACGAAAGAAAAAAGTGCTCAAAAGCGCTCTAACAAAAACCCAGAGCTTAATTACGTGCAAATAAACTCATATAAGTGACAGTGCATAAATAACACAATGTAAGTGACAATCTATGGTGATCTATAAAGTGCAAATCAATAAAGGGGCTTGGCAAGAACACTCAACCCTTGGTGGGAGACCGTTTCAGAAGTCTTGCACGTTCAATTCTTTCCAAAAAGGACCAGAGAAGCGACTCTTGCAGCCATGAAAATAGAAAACATTACATAGTACAGCAATATTTAAATAAGGAATACAGTTATAGTGTAGGGCTCACAAAGTGCTACATACAGTAAAGCAGCAAAAACTGACAGTCATCCAACTTATGGGATGGATGAACCCTGTGATAGATGCTGCAACTGCCCGCAAACAATCTCCAAAGAAAGAAAAGACCATATAGTGTAGATTGTAAAATATAATGACAAGGCAAAATAAAACTGGAGGCTTACACTTAGGTAGGAATAAAACAGCGTGATTGGTAACAGATCCCAGGTACACAGGGGTCGCGGTCTCTCCGTGTATCTTGTGGATCTCTGCTGTCTTTATCCACTTCCACACCTCTACCGGGGCTCGCGTCACTTCCGGCGCATCATGGAACTCCGGCGCTGGCTGGTGATGATGCGGTCTCGATCTTTTCTTCAGAGCCCTGGCTGACAGGACACTCTGGGGGCAGCTGCAGCATGTGGGGGAGGGGAGGCACTCTGTGCTCTGATTGGCTGAGCTCTGTGAGATGTCCAAGATGGCCGGCGTCACATGGTATTTCAGCCAATCAGTGTGTGGAATTCGTTCCCACGATCTGATTGGCTGAAATACCATGTGACGGCAGCTTGGTGACGTCATCTTAAAGGCAAATGAAGCACAGCCATTCTGATAGGCTGGCATCATTCCCTTTAACTGACGTCATGTAAAAAAAAATCATAAAAGTCGGAACATGGTTTTAACAGCCAATTAGGTGGCTGTTAACCATTTTGAGGCTAGATGTGACGTCACAAGCCATATTTAAGGCCGTGAGCCCAAGAAGACGACGAGACAACATCGGTTAGGATTTACCATGGGGCTTTTTGGATTGACAGATGAAGATAGAAGATAAAGAAGATCAAGAAATGGTGACAGATGAAGATAGAAGAAGGTGATTAAAGAAAGAAAAAAGAAGATTTGGGTACCTAATCTGGATCTTCATGGCGGATGGCATCTTCATGGCGGATGCTGTTGGAGGCCTTCAAGGTACGTGAGCTTCCTGTTTCCACGGGAGTCGGAGGGCCACCGCTTCTAATGGTAAGTAATATATTGAATGTTTGTAAATGTCTTTTATAACAGATTTTTTCATTGGATGTGTTTTTTTATTTTTGGGGGGAGGCACATTGACTGATAATATATTAATCTGTACCACTCTAGGGTACAGATTAATACATTATTATGACAATATTTGGGGGTCATTTCTGGCTTGGTATTACTGTTGGTTTTTTAAATGTCAGTTTCTTATGTGGATGTCATTGTTTGTTTTTTTCCTGCTTAATGCTAATAAAATGTTTGCGATTGGTGTTCTTTTTTTGTTAATATTGTATTATGTTAGCTAATCCGTTTTATGGTTATTTCAGATATTGTTTGAATTTATTTCTTTGTATTTAAATGTTTAAATTCATTAATGTTGTAGTAATTAATTGGTTTGATTGGTTAATGTTACTATTCATTTTGAGTAGGTTTAGTAATGAATTGTTTTGATTGATTAATGGTTTAATTAATTCATTGTTGATGTTGTTATTGCTTGTATTCATTGGATTATCTGGCTACTGTTTTTATTTAGTGAAGTATGTTTTTTTTGGAGTTATGTTTTATTATTGTGTATCTGGTGCATTAATGTATTGTAATTAGGGTGCCCATTGAGTGCTATAGAGGCTTATCATGCCCATTTTATTATTATATGGGTATGATATACCACTATACTACTCAATGGGTACAGGGTGGGTTTAGTCAGTCCGGGGTGTGTGCTTAGGCCTCCCGGGTTTGTATCGGGGCAGGGTGGGTTAACCCCTTAATGGCTATAGCGGTTACTAACCGCTAAGGTGATTAAGGAGTTAGGGGCCATTAGAATGTCTTTATTATGTATATATGCTTTCTTGCAACGGAGGACAGAGTGATCTGCTGTTGTGGTAAGTATAACTGTATTTATTTACTTTATTTATGTATGCTAATGCAGTGTTTAATAATGGCAAATAATCTATTATCCATATCTGGATAATAGTAATTTTGCCCATTACTGTACTGTATGGGTTTGGGCGGAAGGGGGAAGGTGGTGGGGTCGTGTATTGATGTTTCTTAAATCTTTTTTTAATATACATGTGTTTCATAGTGTAGATGTGCAGGGGGTCTCCGGAGCTGAACCGCGTTGGTTTTATGTCCGGGGACCCCCTGCTTCCCGAGATACAGGCATCTTTATGGGCTGCCGGTATCCACTGCACTTTCAAGCTTCCGCGTCACGTGACCGGGACATTTAAATTCTGCAGGGGATACCGGCACCCCATAACGGGGCCTGTATCTCCTGAAGTAGGGGGTCCTCGGACCTGAAACCAATGCGGTTCAGCTCCAGAGACCCCCTGCTCATGTTCACTATTATTAAAATGATTTTAATTAGTGTACGATCGCCTGTAACAGCCTTGCATGGAGATTGCAAATCTCCATGCAAATGTTACATGCAGCTTTCTTTTCTATCAACTAGCATACGTGAAGTTTAAGAATGCTAGGAGGGGGGAAAAAAGCAACCCATACACTCTGGCTGTTTTGAGCATGTATGTTAGAAAATGGGCTCAAGGCCTTAGTGAATCGCGTCACCGGTCTCACTTTTTAATGGACATGCTTTCTTTGAACATCTGGACGCAAAAGCATTGAGCTTAGTGCATAGCCCCCAATGTGTCTTTGATTTATGAATAGACTTGATATCCCCTCCAAAGCATTATGCCCACAAGTCCTTCAATGGTACAATGACCTACCAAGTACTGGTCATATGGGACTCACAAAGACTGTCAAATTGCTCCATAGACTTTTTGGGGGGGCAGAGTTTCCTCAGGATGCTTTTCTGTTCATTGTTCCTGTGGAATTTGTGAGTGAATTAAACAAACATGTCAACAACCAGCAGGATTACTTAACAGATTGACTGTCCTTATTAACTCTCGACCTGTGTCTCTATAGACTTTATTGTTGAATTACCCTTTCCTGGTGCTATGATAATTCTAACAATTATCGGCTCTTTTCTAAATTTTCTCACTTCATGCCATTTCCTCGTTTGCACACAACTCAAGGGCTGGTACAAGTCTTCTTCAAAGAAATATATTGTTTACATGGCCTACCTAGTAAGATAATTACAGACAGGGAATCCCAATTAATGTCACATTTTTTGGTCTGAGATATGTCAATTACTGCATATTCAAAAATCTCTGGTCTGACTTTCACCCTGTAATGAGTGCTCTCCACAAACAGAACAGGACCACAAGGCTGTGCATAACTGCGTCTGGATTGCAGAGTCGTAGTTGTGTAGCTGGGTCAGGGTAGGAGAGGTTTGAATGGTCGTGATAATCGCCATGGTCTGGGGTTGGAGAAGTTGGATGGTCATTGTGCGTAGTCATGGTCCAAGAGTAGAGAAGGTGGAAGTCCAAATGAAAGCTGAGGTCAGGGGTCAGAGAAGGCAGCGGTCCGGGTACAAGCTGAGGTCAAAGGTAGAGAAATTAACAGAATGCAAGAGCAACAGCAGGGCAGCAGGATGCTTGAGGCAAGCACTTCGAAACATAAACAGAAGTTTATGCTCTGCCAAATTGGTGGATGATTTGGTGAGCATAAATAGGGCAGGTAGCCAATAGCAGGTTAGAACAAGGCTGCAGGGTAATGAATGAGAACCGTCCCCTCAGATATATTCAGTCCATCGATAGGCAGGGACAGGAAGAAGAGCAGGTGCAGAATATTTGATGTTGTTAACCCCTCGCCTGTCCCTGGTAGGCGGCGTCGGTGTGCAGTGTGAGCAGGAGCGCCCTCAGTTGTGTCATGGGATGCGGTGTGGGGGCGGAGCCTAGGTTCGGTTCTGGTTATGGAAATGCAGCGCTTGCGCGCCGCATTCGCACGAGAAGCATCACCTGTGACGTCACAGGGGTGGAGCCTAAGGCCGATCCATGAGGTGTCACCCTGACTGACAGCACGACTCCAGTGCAGAACCTCAGAGTGAGGTGCGTCACCCCTCCCGTCGCAGGGTGCTTCACGGGGGCAGTACCGAGGTCCAATCCTCACACACCCACAGTCTAATGGGCAAACTGAACGTCTGAACCAAATCTTAGAAAAGAATCTTTGGTGTTTTACTACAATAGACCTGTCAGGCTGGACTACTTTTTTTAGCAACTGTAGAATTCTGTTATTACAATTTAAGACATGTCTACCAACCGTAGTCCATTTTTTGCACCTTTGCATATCACCCGAAGATGCTTCCATATGAAAAGGAATGGTCTCTAGTCCAGACCCCCTCATCCCTTGTATGCCCTCTCCTCCCTGGTATCTACACTAAAAAAAGATTCAACAGAGTTTAGCAATCCAATTGTGTCAAGAAAAAAACAGATACAAGAAGTTTGCAGATCTTAATCGGACAGCTTCTCCTGTGTATCAACTGGGTGATCGTGTGTGGCTTTCCCTATAGGACTTACCTTTAAAAAACCTCAAAAGAAGTTAGCTTCTCAGTTTATAGGGCCATTCTCTGTCATTCAGAAAAGTAACCATGTGGCCTATCATAGTTATCAGCTTCTTGGAGGATACAGTCGGTATATCATGTATCCTTTTTGAAATCCTCCATTGCAAATGCCTTTCCTAATAGAGTCTGAAGATCCACGACATCCATTAATATCTGAGGACAACCTGAGTTAAAGGTTCAGGTGATCTTCAATGCTTAAAGAGTTGGCAGATGTCTGTTCTACGGTTCAGAAGAGCAGTCCTGGGAACCTGCAAAACAAGTACATTCCCAATGGCTAGTTAAGCGGTTCCATGCACGATACCCAGAGAAACCACCACATGACCCTCCCCATAGAGGGGGGTTAATGTAAGGACCTGCACACAGAGACGGCATCATTCTATACAAGTCCTTGGCAGATAGCTATACCGACTACACCACCTGACTTCCCAAAGCCTATGAAAATGCATCTGTCCTGTTCTTCAGTGCTTCACAACAAATTTTGTACCCTGGAGGCAGGTTCCCTGAATCACTGCTGGATTGACTGACTACCCCATCTGCCTTATCCTTCCTGAACTCTCTGCCTATATCGCACCATGGATCCGGAACTCCTTGTTTAAGCTACTGTACCAATGAGCATCTCTTTTGATCCGGTATTAAAGACTCTCTCATTAGACTCTCTTTCAAACCCTTACACTGTTAGCGTGGGGCTATATGACAATTGAGCTGAAATGGGGGAGGTTCCAGTGCACAGTTTAAGTATATAAACTACGGTAACCATTTACACTACACCTTAGATTGTAAGCTCTTCGGGGCATCAACTCCTTTTCTGAATGTCTACTGTTTGTGTTGAAGCGCTTATAATTTTATGTGTATTACTGCTGTAATGCGCTATGTACAGTACATGGATGGCACTATAGAAATAAAGATATCCATACAGTACATGTACGTACTGTGTCTATCCACTGTGTTTTCAAGACAGCACAGTGAAATATAAATTCACACTAATTTACACAGTCACTGTCAAAAAACTAAAACCTTAATCTCTGAATCTCTTACATTTCACTTACTGGCAGCATCTTTAATTCTATAAGGATTTAACACAATTGTGGTGTGTTTAGAGATGGGCACCTTTTTGGGAAAGATATGGATCTGCAGCGTATCGGTCAGTTCCTTTGGTCAGCGTATTTCCACAGATCAATCTCAAAAAGGGCGATTTGCATTTTGCGGATGTTTTATTATTATTGCCAATACATTCAGTTGATTCCGCAATCCGTTGCTGGATTTTTAAGAATCCGTAAATGGATTGCTGAATCCATGGATTGGGTTCTACAAATCCATCAACGGATTGTATCCAATTGCGGTTTTTGATGAATCCGCGCTCATTAAAATCCACCAAATTGACTGATTTGCCCATTTCTAGTTTTTTTTTTCTGACAGCACAATGAGTCATAACTTCACCATACTTTATACAATAACTGTAAAAAAGTTAAAACATTAATCTCTGAATTTCTCACGTACAAGATGTACAGACTACTTATTATTAGTTAACTTCATAACATTAGATATATTATATATTATCATAGCGTATATATATATATATATATATATATATATATATAGATACAGAAAAAGAGAGAGAGGCGCACGCCCCATAGCATAACACTGCGTGGTTTATTATAAATAGGGGAAGGGGTGGAGGGGGGGGGGGGGGGAATCGCACTCACAAGATTAAAAGGTATAAAAGGCAGTTTGTGAATTATATCACCACCATCCGGTACTGCTGGGCGAAATAACTTCCAGATAGCTTATCAAGATCACCGCCGACCGGATAAGGACGCCGTTACACCGTCTGTATGCTGTTCAAATTCAGCTCTCCACTCCGAATGGCCGCTGTATTCTTCCCGCGCTGGGTATGGCCTCATGCGCGTGCGCAGCGTCTTCGTGACGTGATCGCGCTTCTCAGTATCCCTGACGCGTTTCGTCACCAATCGGCGACTTTCTCAAAGGGCTGATGATTCATGGGTAAAAGTCCTGCTCTTTTATACAGCCAGTCCAATGATTAATGATCAATCGCAAAGTGATACTTAACCCTTGATTTGCTATTAGGGTGCTGCTCCTATGAATGGATACTACAGATGACTGACAGCAAAAGAGGCAGATATATAACCATAATATATGGAGATAAACACTTGATGTGGGAGGATCTAAATAACTTGATTCATATACAAAACACATAAAATTACATAATTAAAACTACATTACACTCTAAAAATAAAAATAGATGTAATTCATATGTTGGGATAAGTTAACTGACAAACAAAATACATCTAGCACTAATAAAAATAACCTTATTGGTCAATTGGTTACTATATGTAATGACAAAATGAAATAACAATATATTCCCTATAAAAAACACATGGGATAAAGTTAGACATTGAATTATACTAATAGACACATACAATAGTACTAGTAGTAAACAATGTGTTATTCCATCAAGGAACAAAGAGTCCAAGGGGTATAAATGGGAGAGAGAAAGAGTTATAAGGAATGGTGTATGAGATATACGTTAACTGTATATATACGAGTATATGTTAGTAAATGAATTAATTAATTTATTATATTTTATTATATGACTCCAGGGAAGTGTCCACTATACTTATATATATGTGTGTATAATTATTAATAAATACTGTGTGTGTAATAATATCTAAATGTGGATTTGATTTAAAATAAAATATTTTTATGATTATCTGTGCACTCAGTGATGTCCCTAAGGACCGGGAAATGGGGAATGACGTGATAGGATGGAGGTGGGGGGAAGGGGGAAGGAAACGGGAGGGAAAGGGAAGGTGAGTGGTGAAAGGTGTGAATGACAATAGTGAAATTATGAGGGAAGACAAGGGGGATGCTGTTGGGGATGTGGGAGTGGAGGAAAAGGAGGACCAAGGAGAGAGCTGTAGTACTTACTTCCACAGTTAGAGCGACGAGAGTCCAAGCTGGCAGGAGATCAGACTAGAGTACTTGCATCCAGACACTCATTGAGTCCACCAGGGGTAAGTGTCCCTAACTGGTGGATCCAATAAGTCTCCTGTCTGCACAAGATCTTAAACCGATCGCCTCCCAGAGCACAGGGAGAGATGTATTCCAAGCCCATTATTGTCATACATTTCGGGTCCTGGTTATGATGAATTTTATAATGTCGGGAAATACCATTCACAATTAATCCCTTTATGACACTCCTTCTGTGCTCCAGGAAACGGGTGCAGAGCGGCCTTGTGGTGCGTCCAATATAACGTAACCCGCATCCACACTGGATGCAGTATACCACAAAAGTACTGCGGCAGTTGATAAAGTTCCTAACCTGATACACGCTATCTCTATGTGGAGAACTGAACTCGATTCCTGTTTTGAGATGTCTACAGGTGATGCACCTCCCTCGTCCACATTTATGGTTACCTTTGAGGCTATTATCAACCAACTTATTGGAGACTTTATCTGATTTCAATTTGGTGGGTGCTATAATGCTCTTCATATTTCTAGTCTTTCTGTAAACTATCGATGCCCGATCAGGAAGAATGCCTTTTAAATGAGGATCACATCTAAGAATTCCCCAGTGATTGCTCACAATCTTCTGGATGGCTTTATGTGACTGATTGTAAGTTGTGATAAATCTCAAACTGGATTTCGCATTATTCTCCGAAATCACTGGTGAATTATATCTCAAACGAGATGTGACCTGCCTATTCTTTGATGTAAGCAGCATTTTGGATCTATCAAGGGAATTAACTTTCCTAAAAGATTCAGAAACCAATTTGTTATCATAACCTTTTTGTATGAATTTGAGGCTGAGTTGTTCAGACTGCTGGACAAAATCAATATCTCTGGAGCAGTTTCTCTTGATTCTATGAAACTGCCCCAGAGGAATATTGTGTAGCCACTGCTTTCGATGGTTGCTGGACGCATGCACATAATTATTTACAGAGACTTCTTTAAAGTGTGTGGATGTGATAATATTAAGACTTTCATCTGTGGTGAGTAATAGATCCAAAAATACTATGGAGGTGGCGTCTATATTGAATGTAAATTTCAATCCTAAAGGATTGTCATCCAATGATTTAAGAATTTCTAATAATTGCGCCTCCTCACCATCCCAGATAAAAATCATATCATCTATGAAACGGCCATAGTACACGAGGCCCGCTCCAAGATCTTTATTCTGCCACACAAATCTCTCCTCCCAGTACCCCATGAAGAGATTTGCATAGCTGGGAGCGAACCTCATGCCCATAGCCGTTCCACAGATCTGTAAATGAAAAACCTCCTCAAACAAAAAATAATTGTGATTTAAAATAAATCTAACACAATCCAAAATGAATAACTTATGTTTCCTTGGGATGCACAAATCCCTGTCAAGCCAGTATTTTAATGCTTCAATACCCATGGTATGGTCAATGCAGGTATATAATGAGGCCACATCACATGTGGCCCACAAGTAGGTGGATTTCCACTTGATGCCAGAGGTGGCCTCGATGACATGGAGCGTGTCCCTAATATGTGACCTGAGCTGGGCTACATAAGGTTGAAGGTGATAATCCACATATTGGGACAAGCTCGACGTCATCGACTCCACCCCAGACACAATGGGCCTGCCAGGGGGATTGACCAGGGATTTGTGCACCTTAGGCAAATGGTAAAATATAGGGGTGCGAGGATGGGGATTAAATAAAAATTTAAACTTTGTTTTTGAAATAATATCCTGGATGAGTGCTATAGAGAGAAGCTCTTTTAATTCATTTTGATAACCCTGAACCGGGTCAGACTCAAGTGTAACATAGGATACCTGGTCACCCAGGAGTCTGCGTGCCTCTAAGAGATACGCAGAAGTGTCCTGGATGACCACTCCTCCCCCCTTGTCAGCCTGCCTGATGACAATAAGAGGATTGTCTTTAAATTGTTTCAATGCGTCCTGTTCACCTTGACTTAGATTTTTATTTATCTTAGGTTTTTAACAGCATAATGCCTCAAAGTCCTGCAGTACTAGACTATAAAAGGCTTCAATGAATCCTCCCTTAGACTGGTAGGGGAAAAAGATCAATTTGGGTCTGAAAGGTAAACGTGTGAGAATGTGTATTTTATAAAGCATAAAGCATGGGAGCTTTGTACATGAGATGTTTTCTGTTATTAATGAGTCTTTCTTTTTTATAGTTCATCCCAGGATCATGTATGTTAATAAACAGAAGAGAGTTGATCAGGCTAGTTCTTGGTCTGACAGTGGCAAAAGTTTTGAAGATGTAATTTTCACATATGAAACCTCAATGGAACAAGAGAATTTCTGACAAAGGATTTTCAGAAACCACAACCTCGTTTCTATAAAGCCGAGGTTGAAGCATCTCATCAAGTGAATGTTGGGTGCACTTTTTCACAAGGTGGATCTGGAACAATTGTAGGTACAGTACACAATTTTTACAGTCTTACTACACAGTTGTTCCAGTTCTAGTTTACCATACTACATAAAATCATTTCTATGAAGTGTTATATTTACTATTTGTTTTTGCTACAGGAACACTGGAATAACTGCACTTTCAAGAAGTAATAATAAGCATGGCATTAGCAATATACATTGCTGAAAACTTTACCTCAGGTTACCATTTATTCTAAGACAATAACACAATGCACAGCTATCCAGAGCATTCATCAGGAGATGAATTAATTGGACACGCAATCCCAATGTGTGAGTTTTAATATATTTTTTTTTAATGGTCCATTCATTGTATTTTTCATAATTTAAGTAATACTGCAGTACTATAATATGTGAAATAAAAAAAATATATAGAATACTGTGGACAAAAACAATACAGTTTAATAGAATGAGATATCCCCAAAAAATATACACACACTCTAATAGAATTAACTCAACTTTTGAAAACCTAGGTATATTGCTGTACACAACAAACTTTTATGATTTGTAAGTATATTGCACTTGGCAATAATGTGCATAGCTACACTGTGCCGGCAGACATGAACCATACAAATGTGTACATTTTCAGACATCGCATAATATGTTAATGGGTGCAATATTGCCTGCTACATCTGTATGTATGTATGAGCTGTATGTACTGTATATTTTTATTTGCATAGGGGCAGCCATGTACATAGTGCTTTACAGCAATAATACATGTGATAAAATAATATGAGAAAAAATGGTAATAAGCAGTTTGGACATAAAAGAAAACATTAGGAAAAGGAGTTCCTGTCCCAAAGCATTTATAATATAATTGGTAAGTAGGGATATCTTACAGAGACAGTAGGAGGGTGTTGTTTTGGTAAGTGGGTACGCAAGGGGTCATGGCAAAAATGCATATGAGATATATAGGACTTGCCAAGGGAGCTACTCAAATACTTAATTAAAGACAATTAAGATATGTCTTAAAGGTGTGGAGAGAGCATGTTTGTCGGATATCAAAGGGAATCACATTCTAAAGGTGTGGGTCAGTAAGAAGATTTTATAATAAAGAAATCTTTAAGCAGAGCTCAAGGGGCAACCAGGTGTATAGTTAGAAATTAAGGCTGAGATATAAGGAGGGGTAGAGGAGTGCATAGCCTTAAAACAGTGTCTGCCAACATTTGACGCATTCAAAAAAGTTGCCAAAATTTATTAAAGTTTTGAATATCTCTTGTCTATTGCAGCCTTTAGTTTTTAAAGGATGATAGCATGACAGTGACAGAATCAAGGTAGGTGTAATGAGCTTTCTTTTAATGGATCTTTCCAATTAGGCACTGCCCTTGTAATGCCAATGCATAATTGTTTCACCGCTGTTTCTAAAAATGCTCTGCAATTTTAATTTTTTGTTAAGGGCATTTAGAGTTTTAGGAGGTATTTTCAATTTTATATATTTGATATCTCCAATAATAATTTTTAAATGAACATTTTCTACATGAGAAAGTGGAAAACTATGCACAATGTTTATTCATACAGCAATAGTATCACTGTGATCTTGGGTTGCTTTTTAAAATCAAGATCTGTAGTGAATTGTCAAAATTAGTGAATCAGTTAAAAATACTTCACTTACTCAACACTGTATTTCACTGAGAAATAGCTAAAAGAAAATACCTGGGGGTTATCATAATTGACTTAAAATGGCCAAATAATGTATTGCGATAGTGGACGATACTGGCTGCATGATAGATTGTTTAGGGAGAGACATACAGTAGAGAGAGGTTTTACATATAATGAATTATATGTGAATTCATGGATGACACATCTCCAGAAGAACATATAGAGCAGTAGACAGGGTGTAAATAATAACAATAACAACTAAAATAGTGCAGTTACAGTGAGGCACCTTGAATATTTTCATTTTAATTAGGCCCAAAACATGCTTATTTGCACAACATTTCTCTCATGTTTAGGTTTATGGCATGGGAATTACATGTTTTCTCATTTGAAGATACACATATAGAAACATAATAAATATACTGAGCAATAAAACATATTTGCCTTAATATACAGTATTATCAAGGTTGTCTTTCAAAAAGTTAATCTTAAAATACAATGAGAATTTAACATACAGTAGTAAACACTACGGAGAGTTTGAATAATAATCCAAGTAATTCAATAAATATTTAGTGGTTGTTTTCTATATTCTCTACAGTACTTTTAATATAGCTATACAAACTGCAGACATTCCTTTAAATATACAGTGAATTATCACTTGACAATATAACATGCTTAGAGCCACTCACTTTGATGATGATTGGTATGAAGTGTTGAATTTACAAGCCATTATGAAGCCATTCTGTGACACGCCTTGCAATTAATAAAAAGCCAAGCAGTAATAAAATGCAATTAACTCAACGTCTACATCTAAAAATTGCATCTCCTGAGAGAAAAGAAACATTAAGCTAGGGACAAAGTTTAACACTAGCAATGAATGTAAAAAGCAATCATCTGCTTCAGAGCCTAAATCACTGCTTATCTTATCTGGTGGCTTTAATTAACATGTTAATACATTCCTTGATTCTTTAATGATGTGACAATTGGAGGTATGAACTGATTTTTTTAAAAAAACGTCAAATCTGTAAATTGCAAAAATAAAAATAGACATCTATTAGAAACTATTGCTATTTTTTCAACGTTAGGGGATGGTTCTTTAAGAGAACATTTATGCTTAAGCTCCCGCAAATTAGGCAGAGTTAATGATCTATTTACCTAGATACCATACATTACATCTTGTTTATCCATCCACTTGGTGAAGGGTAAGCATTACTTGGTCACTATGATATATTTGAATGCGGTCAGAGACATCAGTCACCCTGGAACTGATTAGTTGTTTGTGTCTTTGACAGGCTCTTCCATCTCACTGAATGAAAGCTTGCTGATTGCTCTCACTTCTCATTCAGTGCTCTCCACTGGTGCTATATTATAAGGCTAATGCTGACTCTGAAAATCGTCCCTGACAGCTCACACAAAATGTTTCTATTTTCTTATCATTACATAACAATTACTGTAAATTTCACAGCAAGTAGAAACATAGATTGTAGTTTACACAGTTCAAACAGTTATTTAACTATTTGATTACTGAAGGGGCCAGCATTGGAATGCTTGGCTGGCAGTATTGGGTTTAATAATACAAAGGCATAGAATGAATTAGTCATATGTACTGAGCTGTTTTCAGTTAATGGATTTATACTGTACTGTATGTCGCCATTGCTTTTCTACCAAACTTCCTACACTACATTTAGAAGTCCATACTCAAAAAAAATAAGTTGTAAATCCAGTTCATTTAAGTATTTTTTTTGCCATGTAAAAAGTGCAGACATATACCACAGTGTTATGGATTGCTTTCTCTCAGAGTTTGCAGTTTGGCTTCACAATGCAATTTACTTAATTTCACACTTTAATTTTCTTTATCTATGAGTCAATATCTTTTTATGTAGACCCAACCTTTTTCCAACTACTAACGCCCACAAATTCCATATTTCAAGGTCTATCATTATCAATAATAATCTGCAGTTCAACCCTAATGCAAATGTGATCAGTCCAATAACCATTTTTAAGCTATGCCTATTTTCTCCAGGAAGAACTAAGATCTTTGCACCAAACACAAAGAAATATGTGCAGTGATGTACTGTACTAAAAACATGTTTACATTGTCTATGTGCCTGTGTCAAAAGTAAGAATCCTGTTGTCAGTGACTTACATTGTATACAGATACTGTTGTCATGAAGTATTAGTGTCAGCCTTTGACCTGGTAATTTTTTTTTCACAACAGAAAATGATTATGAAATAACAGGCAGATGCATGATTGGAAACATCCCTTTAGATTATCATTTAACTTCTGTTGACACTCACAGGATTACAAAGAATACACATGGGGAAAATTGTGGCAGTGACACAATGTACACCTTCCCTAGAGCTACAGTAAGTAATACCAAACTTTTCTTGTAAAACAGAACTTCACGATTTCAACATCTATTTGAAGTAATTATTACATTGTTATTTTTATTGATAAGTTTGTGTGTGTGTGTGTATATATACAGTATATATATATATATTTCAGAAGAACCCAAAGACTTGAGAGAGCTGATCCACAAACATCCATACAGTACCCCCTGCTGAATTTATGATCGAGGTGGAACTCTGGTGCTGCACCAGAATACGGCGACCGAGTGACGTCACCCAAAGTGGACGGAGCGGCGGCAGGACACAGTGGAGCCTGGGTCTGTCGCAGCTAGACCGACTCTGCGTCACCAATATCCATCACCCATTAAGGACTAACAGGGGTACTGTTGACCTTGGACATTCATACAACCTACCTTTATAGCACTATTGGTGATTGAGCCGCAGACTGACCGGGCTGGTACGCCCCGTGGCGTATGTGGCGTCTGACTCCTGGAGACAGGATCCCGTGGAACACCAGATGACTCTGACTAGAGACGGCTTATTCGGCTGGTTGGTGCTTGGGTAACTTGTCCCTGGAAATGCTGTTATTTTACCATCTCTGATGTACGCAGTTTACTCACTGTTTATTGTGTCTCACATTATATATTTTTAATACACTAGGAGCGTTGTGCACTGTTTTTTGTGTTTTTTTCATTACCACTGAGTGTTGTGTGCTGTTCTTTGTTTGCTCTTTTGGGGTTGACAACTTTCTACTATATACTGTATATATATACATATATATATGTGTGTGGAAAGAAAAGAAAAAAGCGCACTCCCCTAGTGCATTATCTTCAATGATGCAGAGAGGTAAAATTTATTAACATAAATGAAGGTAGGCAATACACACTTACAAGATGATAAAGTTAAAATTGACATAAATGTTTCTTTACTCGGTGACCTTAGCGCACAGCAGCTGGGATAAACGAGGGGAACCTTGGATGGACTCACTGTAACCATACGCCTGTAGACCCGCCGCTGAGAAGCTCTCACACATCCAGGCGACAGCAGTCAGTTCACAATTGCACAATGCACATTATGGACAGTAACGATCTCCCCTTCCCTCAGCTGGTACACACTCGGTGCCGGGAGTATTCACCGGTATCCAAGAGTTCCTTCAGTAGCATAGGACCACCACGCGTACAACGTGATGCATGATGACGTCAAAGCCTACACGTTTCGTTGGCGCTTACCGACTTCGTCAGGGAATGAGACGTCTTCAATGAACAGTATTTAAATACTCTGCTAACTTGAAATTGATTGCTCATATTGAAATAACAACACCTGAATGTTACAAACATTCATAAATCAATCAAATGGGACTAAAGATTAATAAATAAATAAATAATCGAATGTGTCACACAGAGGAAAAAGGGAGGGAGGTAGGGGGGCTGTTAGTATCAAAATATACATGTGTATAAATTAAAATGGGGGGTGGGGAAGGGGGAAATTAAATCAATAATAAACAACATGTAGTCTATTAAGAGAATAAAAAATATAAATGTATATGCTAAAAATAGTCATGTGTACAAACTGATAGAAAATGAACCTAAATTCCAGAAAAAACAGAACCACTAGTTTCAAGAAGGGAGAACTTGAGGACCAAACTGCCTGATGTTAAACAATAGTACTGATCTCAAGGTTCTCATTTAAACCAAACAATTAAGTTTAAAAATCCAGAAGCTCTCCCTTCTTGAAAGAGATGTATACCGATCTCCACCCAACACAGAAGGAGGAATAACCTCCAAACCCATAATCTGTAGGCAAGCAGGTGACTTATTATGTACAGTCAAAAACAAATTGGAAACATAATGATTGACAACCCCATTTATTATGCTCCTTCTATGCTCAAAAAAATGTGCACTCAAGCGCCGTGTAGTCCTGTCCACATAGTGAAGGCCAAAACCACAGGTCAAATGGTATATTACATAAGTTCTGAGGCAATTCACAAAACCCTTTACTTTAAAAATGGGACTGTCTGGGATAGAGGGAAAAAAATTATTCCTGCCATTCATAAATGTGCACATAAGGCACCTCCCTCTACCACATTTATAATTCCCTGATTGTCGCAAACGGGTTTGAGATTGAGTACGAATCTTGGGGGGAGGGGGCAAAATATTTTTAACATCTTTTTTTGATATCTTTGGCAGCATGGAGGTCATCAGTTATTATAGTGAGGGCTGTTTCTGTGGAGTGAGCAGTGCGGAAGCCAGATTGTAGAGTGTCTTTGAGAGAATAGGTGTTGAGAAAATGGAGCAAGCGAGAGAGTACAAGTCGTTCAAGGAGTTTAGAGGCAAAAGGCAGGAGGGAGACAGGTCGATAGTTAGAAAGACAGGTAGGGTCAAGCTTGGTGTTTTTGAGTAATGGTATGACTGTTGCATGTTTGAAGGAGGATGGAAAGGTTCCAGAGCAGAGGGAGGAGTTAAAAATGTGTGAGCGTAGGGATTACAGTAGGAGCAAGAGGTTTTAGGAGATGGGAGGGAATGGGGTCAAGAGGGAAAGTGGTAGAGGGAGAAGAGGCGATCAACAGTGACACATCCTCCTCTGAGACAGTGGAAAAAGAGTCAAGGAAGGCAGGAGGAGAGTTAGGAATAAGTGTAGGATGGGAGGAAGAAACAGAGGGGATGTTCTGACGTATGGATTCCACCTTTTCCTTAAAATAGTCAGCAAAGTCCTGAGCGGAGATGGAGGAAGGAGAGGCAGCTGAGGGTGGTTTGAGTAAAGTATCAAAGACAGAACAGTCGGCGTGGGTTAGACTTGTGCATGTTGATTAGTGAAGAAAAGTAGGCTTGTTTAGCTTGCGAGAGGGCAGAGTTGAAACAGGATAGCATAAATTTGTAGTGAAGGAAGTCTGCGAGAGTATGAGATTTCCTCCAGAGGCGTTCGGAGGAACGAGTGGAGGAATGCAGCATGCGCGTGTGGGAATTTAGCCAGGGTCTAGGGTTAGAAGGGAGAGTGCGGCAGAGAGAAAGCGGGGCATGTAGATCAAGAGAGGAGGACAAGGCAGAGTTGTAGTTCCTGACCAGGTTGTCAGGGTCTGTAGCAGAGCAGAGAGAGGAGAGGGAGGAGCGTAAAATGGACTCAAAAGTCAGGTAAGTGAATAGAGCGCAGGTTTCTGCAGACCCGGGGGGTAGATGGAGGTGGCGAAGGGGAGAAGCGAGATAGAGAGAATGAGATGAGGTGATGGTCAGAGAGAGGAAAAGGGGAAATGGAGAAATCAGAGAGAGATAAGTTTTTAGTGAAAACCAGGTCTAAGTAGTGGCCATCCTTGTGGGTGCTGGCTGCAGTCCACTGTTGAAGGCCAAAAGAAGAGGTTATAGAAAGAAAGCGGGAAGTCCAAGGGAGAGAGGGGTCATCAATGTGGCAATTGAAGTACCCAAGGAGTAGAACAGGGGAGTCTGAGGAGAGAAAGAAAGAGAGCCATGATTCAAAGTGAGAGAGAAAGGCAGAAGGGGGATGAGTAGAGGTAGGTGGGCGATAGATGACCGCCACATGGACAGGGAGATGAGAGAAGATCTGGACAGTGTGAGCCTCAAAGGAGGGAAAAGCAAGAGAGGGGGGAATAGGAAGGTTTCAGTAACGGCAGAGAGAGGAGAGCAGGAGCCCCACGCCTCCACCCCTGCCATCAGGGTGCGGAGTGTGGGAGAAGGAAAGGCCACCATAAGAGAGGGCAGCTTCCAGAGCAGAGTCAGTCTGAGTGAGCCAGGTCTCAGTTATAGCAAAGAGAAGCAGGGAGTGAGAGAGAAAGAAGTCATGCACATAGAGGAACTTGTTAGAAAGGGAACGAGCATTCCAAAGGGCACAGGAGAAAGGGAGAGAGGAGGGAGAGTGACAGGGGATGGGTATGAGGTTGGAGGGGTTAACACCAGAAGAAGTAGAAGTTGCTTGTGGGAGGCGAGGACGAGAGCAAGTAGAAATAAAACAGGGACCAGGATTGGGAGAGATATCGGTAAACACGGGGGAGGGCTAAGAGTAACCCAACATAAATCCTATTTGCACTCCCTTCTACTAATAAATGGTTGGGAAAGATTCAATCCCTGGGTAGGAACCCCATACACCATTTAATAAAATATAAAAACACTTTTATTTAACATGTATGCAAAGACATCTACAAATGTTAAAAGAACCAGGGAGTGGGTGCAGGGAGTGTGGTGGGCAGTATTGATCTGTGTAGTACACTATATGTACTCAGTGAACAACTGTAATTACTGTTAGTTAAACCTGTCAGTCCTATATATGAATACAAACAGCATGTACTCAATCAGGCACGCTAGATAGAGTGTGTATAACACAAAAACACAGACAGGACTTGTAGCACGTCCACCTTCAATATTATACAGGGGGCTTAACGCTTAAGGTCCCTTCCTGAGAGAGTATGTGTTGCACAGATGATTAGCTAAAATGTATATCTGACAGGATCTACAAGTGTACAGAGGCACATCATTACTGCTTAGCAGCAGTGGGGGATATATATTGTTTCTTGACTTTACTGCCAGCTGGCATGCTCCACCCGCATGAAATCACACAGTCCCGACACAAACACCTCTAAATGAGGATACAATGTATCATAGATGCACCTATTAGGGTGTCAGCAGGACAATATAACAGCGTGATCGTGCAAACACTGTTGCAGCTTAAGCTCATACACAGACGATCGTTTTGCGCACCTGCGCTTTGTCAAGGTGGGAGAAGGTAAAGAAAACAGCCCCTTCCCTGATGTCTTATGTAGATCGGCCTGGGGGAGTGGCTTCACAAGCAGGCCAATCATCACCATTAGGAGGGGAATCATTCAGATGGAACCTAGCTATCGTATGGGCCAGAGTTAACCCTTTAGGTGCCAGGTGAATCTGTATAAACAGTAAATGTTTCACAGCCACCCCTCTTGTTAGTGTTGCGAGGGGTGATAGTGAGTATCATGTTGATCTCAATTAAAGTTAACGAAGGCAGATTGCCATGGACATTGGTCCAGTCACACGGGGCATGGGTGGGGATCATCCCCTATTGCTAATTGTGTATAGTATAAGTAGTAGAATGCCCCTAACTGTCCTATTGAATACTAGTAAGGCGGATATATTCGTAGCCCTTGGATATGTAATCATGTAGAACTGTGTGGACCTTAGATGACCGCCTCTAGAAGTCAAAACAGTCAGGGGGAGTTTAAGACCCCCACTGTATACCCGGATCCCAAAGCAAAATAATGAACCAAAATGCTCTTACTCATCTAGCTGGATGTACCACAAGAGAATGACCTATGGTTATTAGGGTGGGGGTGTCAGAGAAAGGGGGAGTATATGTACCCCTCATTGAGTCCTTTTGGGAAAAGCGTCTGAAGTGTGAATATCCATCTGCACTCACGTTGCATCAGACGCTTATCCCAGTCTCCCTTACGTGGCCCCCATGGTAGGTGTTCTATACCACAGAATGAAAGGTACTCGGGATCACCATTGTGTTCAGCGTGGATGTGGCGTGCGACTGGGGAGTCTGCTGTTTTCCTAATGGATCCAAAGTGTTCAAGAACCCTCACCTTCAGAGCTCTGTGTGTCTTACCCACATATCGCACGCCACACCTACAGGTGATAAGGTATATCACCCCAGCTGTAAGGCAATTGATGTAGTCTTTGATAGTAAATACCGTAGTGCCTATTTGGTCTGTAAAATTCTTGTTAGTTTTCATAAAGGGGCACGCTTTGCAGCGACCGCATGGGTAAGAACCCACCGAGCGCCTGTCACCTAACCATGTTTTCTGTGTTTGTGTGGCTAAATGGCTATGAACTAATCTGTCCTTTAGGTTTCTCGCCCTTCTGGGTCTATCCTGCAGGACCTGTTTCAGATCAGAGTCGTTCATCAGAATATGCCAGTGTGTGTTAAAAATGCTACGTAATCCATCCCACTGGTTGTTGTAATCACCAATACATCTAATTGTTTTCTCTTGTGTTTTCACTTGCTGTCTGTCACTTAATAATTGCGTGCATGACGCATCCCTTGCCCTTCTAAAAGCTTTGTTGATGGAGTTTTTTGCATACCAACGTTCAGTGAACCTCATATCCATATCCACCGCCTTCTGTTTAAACTCCTATAGTGTTGTACAGTTCCTGCGCAACCTCAGGTATTGGCCGGTAGGTATGTTCCTGATTATGTGTCTGGGGTGATGACTGTCTGCGTGTAAAAGACTATTTGTGGCAGTAGTCTTCCTAAATATCGTGGTACTCAATTTCCCATCTGCTTGTTTCGAGACAGTCAAATCCAAAAAATTCAAACTAGTTTCATTCTCCTCCATCGTGAGTCTTAGATTGTGATCATTAGTGTTGAGTATGTTCACAAATTGGCATAAAAGTTGTTTGGGGCCGCTCCATATCATAATGATGTCATCGATGTAGCGGCCCCACCACTCAACATGTTCTGTGTACTCTGCCAGGGCATCGCTGAAGACCACAGTTTCCCCCCACCAGCCTAGATATAAATTGGCGTAGGTGGGAGCACAGGTGGTCCCCATAGCGGTGCCCTGGATTTGGTGATAAATCTTTTTATTAAAAAGGAAATAATTCCTAGTTAACACAAAATCTAATAGTTGAATTATGAAGTCATTATGTGCATAGCAACTCGTATCCCGCTGGATAAGAAAATGCATCACTGCTTTAAGTCCAAACGGGTGAGGGATACTGGTGTAAAGTCCCTCCACATCCAGTCCTACCAGTAGGGTGTCGGGACTCACCACTACATCCTCCAATCTTAGTAACACATCTTTTGTGTCCCTTAGAAAGGATGGCAGCGTATTGACAAATGGCCGGAGAACAGTATCTATGTACACACACTAGCATTTGACGTCAAATTGCCGATCCCTGAGACTATAGGTCTCCCTGGAGGCGGCAATTTCTTCTTGTGAATTTTGGGTAGATGGTAGAATGTAGCAACACGGGGACACTTAATCATAATGAAATCATGTTCATGTTTAGAGATAAACGTATTGCTTAAGCCGTCACTCAAGATATTCTGTAGTTGGCTTCTAAACAAGTTAGTTGGATCTTCTGTGAGTACTCTGTAGCTCTTGTGGTCCGATAATAAGCATTTGCATTCAGTAGCGTACTCATCCTTGTTTAGTATAACAACATTCCCACCTTTGTCAGAGGGTTTTATCTCTATAAGGGGGTCTTGTTCTAAATCGTGTACATTGTACATAAGTAAGGTTCTATCTCTTGGTGTTAGTGGGAAGTTTCATAATGTCAGCTGTCACCATTTTAACAAAAACATCCACATGTGAACATGATTCAGACGGAGGAGTAAAAGTAGATTTACTTTTTAAGCTCGTAAATGGACCCTCTCCTGGGTTTCTACTACATTCGGCTTCTAGATCCGCCAAAACATCAATGTGTTCTAATTCACTAGTAGTGAAGTTTTCAAATGCTGTCCCGCGTACAGAGTTCTGTCTCCGCCTTTGGAAAAATTTGTGGAGTAGGAGTTTCCTTGAAAATAGATTCAGGTCTTTGATACAGTTAAAGGCAACCAAATCACTATTAGGGGAGAATGACAAACCCTTCCCTAGTACTTCTAAATGATGTATATTGAGTACTTTAGTGGATAGGTTTATTATTTGTTTCTTTTCTTCTGTCCCCTGTAGGCCCTCCTTGGTGGTCCCTGTGGTTGGTACCCCCATACTACTCTGTCTCTTAGAGACAGCTCCCTTCCCCCGCCTTGTCTTCCGTGGTCTGGTTGGGTGTAGCCCCCTCTTCCTAAAAAAGGAAACTCCTGGGGATTAGGTAGCAAACTCCCGCCCGGGGCCTGAAAGGGTGGTCCCTCTCTCTGGTTATCCTGGTCAGTGTCGCTAGCAGAGTGCTCCCACTCTGTTGAGGATTCTGAGGGTATGGGGATATACTTTTTCTTGGTAGCCTTAATTTTGTAACGAAAGATGTTACCCTCCCTAAAATCTATTGAGTCTCTCACAAACTTTTTTTGTTTCCTGACTTTGAGGAGAGATATCCCCAGAAGCAAGGAGGAGAAGCATGGAAAGAAAGAGAATGTGTGCGGATGATTTGTAGGGGTGTGTTTTAGTGCAGTGTGTATAGCTGTGTGGTGACAGAGGGTGCAGGTAAGAAAAGAGTTCATGTGAACTAAATAACTAAATAAATAAATAAAATAATAAATAATGTGCAGTCTGGGATAGATGATATCCTCCTTTCCAACGTACATCAAAAGCAGGAATCAGAAGTAGTAGGTGTTGTCCACTTTTCCACAACTTCCTTTTTAAACTTCATAAATACTTGAAACATATCTGCTTGGAAGCATGGCTGCAGGCAGCTAAGACTGCTATGAGTTTACTTATATACCTTTACAAAGTCACCTGGCTGGCACAACAAACTTAATTAGTACATGTGAGGGATGTTAAAGCAAATGGTTTTCTAAGATTGGGTGTTGTCTTGCACAAGTGTGAAAGCTGAATTAAATTAAGACAGCAGGGGATGATTTACAGACAGACAATTTGGAATATGGTTTTACCTAAATAGAACTAAATACACAGCGGGTGCAACCCCTTTAATACCGGGCCACCCCCTTTCTCCCTCTACACCTCCCCTTCTTAATGGGTGACCTGTGGCCCACTGGCCCTAACGGGGAGTGGGGCACTGCTGGCACCCTTAACGAACTCAGTCTCAGAGGGATAGTCCTGACGTGAACGTCCATCAGCATTGCTGTTTTCACTACCCTTTTTGTGCTGAATAGTAAACTCAAACTCTTGCAAGGCCAAGCTCCACCTTAGCAACTTAGCATTCTCCCCTGATGCCCTCTGCAGCAAACTCAGGGGGTTGTGGTCTGTGAGGACCGTGAAAGCCCTTCCATACACATAGGGCTGGAGTTTTTTGAGTGCCCACACAATGGCCAAGCACTCTTTCTCAATGGTGGCATAGGCCACCTCTCTGGGGAGTAGTTTTCGGCTGAGGTAAACCACAGGGTGCTCTCTACCGTCGTCCCCCACTTGGCTCAACACAGCCACAATGTCATAGTCTGAGGCATCAGTCTGTATGAGGAAATGTTTGGTATAGTCTGGGGCAGCCAGTATGGGGGCCCCAGCAAGCGCAGTTTTCAGTGCCTGGAAAGCAGTCTCACAGGCAGGAGTCCAGGTGATAAGCACAGGCAGTTGCTTCTTAGTCAAATCAGTCAGGGGTTTGGCCACGGCGCTGTACTGTGGGACAAACTTCCTATAGTACCATGCGGTGCCCAAAAATGCCATGACCTGTTTCTTGGTTTTTGGAATAGGCCACTGAACTATGGATTCTACCTTGCTGGCTCTGGTTTGAGGTGCCCTCCACCCACCCTGTGCCCTAAGTACAGGACCTCTGCCATCCCTACCATACACTTAGTGGGTTTCAAGGTAAGCCCAGCCTCCCTGATCCTATCTAGCACCGCAGCTACATGTCCTAAATGGGAGTCAGAGGAATTACTAAAGACAGCAATGTCATCTAAATAAGCCCTGGCATAGCTCTGCATCCCTTCCAGTAACATATTGACCAGGCGTTGGAAGGTAGACGGGGCATTCTTCATCCCAAATGGCATTCCAAAAACTCATAGAGGCCACTTGGAGTGATGAATGCTGACTTCTCCCTAGCCTCCAGGGTCAGGGGGATTTGCCAATAGCCTTTGCTCAAATCCATAGTGGTCAGATACTTTGCCCCCGCGAGTTCATCTAGTAACTCATCCATGCGGGGCATGGGATAGCCATCTGACACTGTCCCAGCGTTGAGCAAGCGGTAGTCCACACAAAATCGGGTGGTCTTGTCCTTCTTAGGAACTAGGACTACCAGACTTGCCCAAGGACTCTGGGATGGAGTAATAACCCTTAGGGTCAGCATCTCCTCTATCTCCCTCTCTATACTCGTCTTGACCTCTGCTGACACTCTATAAGCGTGCTTATGCAGAGGCCGCAGGTCCCCTGTGAGCACTGGGTGTTCTGTGAGATGTGTGGTCCCTGGCATGTTAGTGAAGAGGGCCCCATACTTAGCTAGCATGTCCCTGGCTTCTCCCTTCTGCCTAGCACTCAACTGTGCCCCTATCTCCACCTGCTCCACAGTGTTTCCCTGCCTGCTAGAAATCATAAGGGGTCCTACAAGATCCATCGCTACTTTCTGGAAGGGTTCCCCTATTATCGGTAGGGATTTCAGAGGTGCCTTCACACGGTGGCCCTCCTTACCCACTTGCTGGCAGGCATCACAAGAGCAGCAGAAAGTGCCAACATCTCGAGATGCCCCTGGCCAGTAGTAACGCTGTTATAACCAGGCTCGTGTTCTGTTGACCCCCTGATGTCCCGCTAACGGAATAGAGTGAGGTACCCATAACAGTTGCTGTCGGTACCCCTGGGGCACTACTAGCTGTCGCTTACCGGTCAATCCCTCCTCTATCCCTGGGTTCCCTTCTTCTCTATACAGGAGTCCCTTATACCATAGGTAGTGCTCAGGGTCTTCCGCTGCCTGAGATTCGGACGCCCGAAGTCTCACGCCGGCCAGGGTAGGGTCTGTCTTCACTGCCTCCCTAAACTGGGCTCCTAATTCTGGCCACCCCCCAGTCATGTCATTGTCCGGAGAAGGGGGAACAGTAAGTCAGTCTGTGGTTGCAACTGATCCTGGTTTACCTCCCCAGGCTCCTCTGCGCCCTCCGCTAACGTTGGTCCCAAAGGCTGGGGGACTGGCGCCGCCGCCATTGCCGCTGTCTGGCTCCGGGTAACCGCTGCCACTGCAGCGGGCGTGGGCACTCAGTCATATGTGCAGGTTATCAGTCCCAGATCGTTGCCAAGAAGAACATTGGCATCCAAACCGGGTAAAACCCCCACCTCCCAAACACCCTGGCCCTCCCCCCAATCCAAAAAGATTCTGGCCACTTGCAGAAAACGTGGCTCTCCATCGGACACAGTGATCTGTATCCCAGGGCCTGGGATAAATTCCTCTGGCCGGACCATATCAGGTCGGACCAGGGTCACTGCAGCTCCTGAATCCAGCAAGCCGACTGCGTGCCGGTCACCGACTGTGACCGGGGTGAGATGTCTGCTCCGGACGTCTGTCTGCTGCAGGTCCGCGCTGAGATGTCCTCCGCTCCTGGCTGTAGGCACCAATGAAACCGGGACAGGTGCTGCATGGGACGTCTCGCTGGGAGTTGGTTCCATGACCGGTCCGGAGTCTGTGGTGGAAGCCACCCGCACGCGGGCTAACGGCTTTGCAGCTGGGGTGCGTTGCCTCTGATTGGGTCCACCGGAACGCAGGGGTTCCGGGCAATCTGGTCTGATGTGACCAGGGTGGTTGCAGTTGTAGCACCGGCGCTCGTGCCGGAGCTCCCCCGCCTTCGGTGGACTGCTGCCCGCAGGCGGCCTCTGAGTCCATTGGGGGGTATTGGCAGACTTTCTGGCCGGTGCCGCTGCCACCGCCACCTTGGCTACTGGTTTGGCGGTCATCAGGGCTCGGCTGGCCACATAGTCATCTGCAAGCCTCGCCGCCTCCTGGTAAATCTTGGGCTTCTTGTCATACATCCAAGCCTTCACCGCTGGCGAGCACTGCTCCATGAGCTGCTCCTGAAAGATGAGGTCCAGCAGGCGTTGGTAAGTCCGTGCCTCATAGCCCTCCACCCAGTGTATCCCTTATAAAGCCATGCGGGTCACGTAGGTAACATAGTACTCCTGGGGCTGCCTCTCCTCCTGCCGGAATTTACCCCGGTAGGCTTCAGGGGTAAAACCGTACTGAAACAATAACAGTTCTTTCAGGTGTTCGAAGTCATCAGCATACTCATCTGGAGCTTAGCCAAGCTAGACAGTAAGGTGTACAACCGTGCAACCCTGCGCTGGGGAAGCACTTTGTACCGCCGGCACTGCGTTTCAAAGTTCTTTAAGAAACTGTCAATCTGGTCAGTGCCTTCCACGAAATTGGTGAGACTGTGCTGGTCCAGTTTGAGTTCATCTGTCTTGGGTTGGACAGGGGGGCAATACGCGGGTCTGTTCACTGCCATAGTGATAAACTGCAGCCGCTCTTCCGGTGTCCCTCTGTCTCCCCACGCAGTAATCAGTGCCAACATTTCAGGGGTGAATGGACTGGTAGCCGCAGCAACCAGTACCCCTCCTGTTGCACTGCTCCCAGGAGGTGCACTCGTTCCCTCCCCGAGATTACGCCGCCCCGGCACTGGGTTCCTTCCCTGATCTCCGGGTGGCTGTAAAAGGGTAAGCTGAGCCGTATCCTGAGGCTCTGCAAGCCGGGCTTCATAGTCACCAATTGCGTCAACCATGTCTGCGACCTCCTGGTTCTCATAGGGCAGTCCATATTCACGGCACTTGTCCTTCAGCTGAGCTCGGGTCCACATGTTGGATGAGCAATCAGCCTCGCTCATGGTTCAGTCGCAGCAGTGAGGTGGTGTTACAACTTGTGTTAACTGTTGCACTACTGTGTGTTCAATATCTTTAGTCCCAGGAACTTGCAATTACCATCAAGTTCCTACTATGTTACAGTATCCCGCAGTATACTGTAACACAGGTCCAGTTCAATCCCACCACTGCCACCAGTTAATTATAGAGCTTGTCACGGTAGCTTATGACAAGATATAATGAACACCAAATATCTGGGTTGAACTGAACGAGGCTTAGATATAATAAAATATAATTTATTCCTTAAATAAGGTGAACACAGCAATATAGTACAATTAACAGACAAGAAGGTAACACTTACGTAGGGTTGGGGAAGGGAGAAGTATCAGCTAGCAATTCTCCATCAATCCAGTGACATTCCAGGTGGAATCAGAAGCACAACTCCAGCAATCCAGTGACATTCAAGATGATATCAGAAGCACAACTCCAGCACAACTAAAAACTGTAGGGTTGACACAGTTTATATACCTGTGCAACCCTATTCTTAACATTGAATACAGCCTATTGGTGAACAATTAGCTGTATCCACTCCCTAACGTGGAGACTAACAGACAAACAGACTAACCCATGCCCTCAGGTAACAGAGATTGTTGATTGATTAATACTTTATCCCTAGACATTGGGTAACAATCAAGGCAGTTAACTTTTTGATTGCCGTGATTAGGCTACTCATCCGTCTGCCCTTCATGACCTATTAGCCTAGCAAATGGCGTCTGCATTTTCAGAACAAATCCAAAATAAAATACATATACACTTTAATATCTACACATACTAATAAGTTCCATTCTGGTGGGCTCAGTGGGTCGACCTTTGACAGTTTTTAATGCCTACAGTGACTCAACATATTGGCCAAATATGAACTCTCTGCGACCTCCAGAACTGGAGATACAGAAATGCACTTTAAAACATTAAAATACATGCTTATAATGAAACATGGGAACAGGGGAACATACATTTTCAAGGTACAACAAGGTGCAAACCTTATCCCTGGACCGCAGTCCAGTTAACCCCTTGTCTCTCTGGTGAGTTTAGGGGATGGCCATATGGGGTGCAACCCCTTTAATACCGGGCCACCCCCTTTCTCCCTCTACACACATCTATAAATGGTAATCGCAAAATTTGTATTCTTTTTTAATTAGACAGTATTGAAATAGGGGGTCACTGGAGCTGAACCACATTTATTTCAGCCTTGGGAAACCCCTGCTTCCCGAGGTATATCCTGTACATTTAAATATCCTGGTCATTTGACCACTTGGGAGAATAAAACTTGCAGCAGATATCAGCAAACCATATTGGTGCCTGTATCTATGGAAGCAGGGTGTCCCCGATTGTGAAATTAATGTGATTCATCTCCGGAGACCCCCTGATTCCATACTATGTAATTGAAATAATAATATACAGTAGGTAGAAAACCAGTGCTTCAGAGATTAATTGTGTCCATATGATGACATAAAAACTCCTCAATAGGACTCCATATAGATTCTTAAAAAATATCAGCATCTCATAGCCAGTGAGTGGGGAACTTATACCTAGTGCTGCTGTCAAGGGTTGACCTACCGCTGGAGTTTATCCTTTGGCAGGAACAGCAGGGAGCGTGGTCAGGGTCACAAGCAGAGATCAGAAGCAGGCGGCAGATACAGGTACGCCGACGAGTATTCTAAAACTTGCCTTAAACTTGCCTTGGAAAATCTGGCCTATCACCAACAAGAGCCAAGTAAATGCTGGGTACATGCTGGGTACATGCTACAAACATTTCAGGGATATTTCTGCAGAGACTAATGGCCCATCGGATTAACACAGCAGGGGTCCCTGGCAGTCCCATTCAGTTTGAATGGGACTGCCATGGACCCCCGCTGTTAATACAATGGGCCATTAGTCTGTCTGCAGAAATGTCACTGAAATGTTGCAGCATGTACCCAGCATGTACCAGCATGTACCCAGCATGTACCCAGGGTGTACCTGGGTCTTGCTGGTGATTGCCCCAGATTGGTTTTAGAATACTCGTAGGCACTACAGTAGCATGGTCGGGGTCACAAGCAGAAGTTGGCGGCAGATAGCGTGGTCGAGGTCACAAGCAGAGGTCGGTAACAAGGAGAGAGGAACAGGACAATAACAATAGCAGCAGCAAACACCAAAAACTAGCACAAGCTGGAGGAATCAGTATGAACAGGCACTGACAGACAGGAATGGGAAATTTATATAGGCAAGCAAAGAGGTAGAGCACAGTTACAGAGGTGTCAGGTTTCAGGGTCTGGAATGTACCTTGAGAGAATTAGCAGAGCAGCAGCAATCCCTGTGAAGAAGCAGGGGTACTGCAGGCTAGAACATGACATTACTTCCCCTTCCCAAGAGCGTTCTCTGGACGATTCTTCCTAGGCTTGTCTGAATATCTCTGGTGGAAGGCTCTGACTAGTTGTGGAGCATGTACGAAATCTTTGGGTTCCCAGGACCTCTCCTCTGGGCCATAGCCCTCACCAGTGGACCAGGTACTGTAGTCTCCCTCAGTGTAACCTGTAGTCCAAATATCTCTCCACAATGAATTCCTCTTCGTTATCCACAAGGACAGGATCAGGAGGAAGACGTTTCCATCCAGGAAATGGATTCTCCCAGAAAGGCTTCAGCAGGGAAGTATTAAAACAGGATGTATTTTGATGGCCTCTGGAAGCTCTAATCTAAAGGACACTGGATTTATTAATGCTGAAATGCAAAATGGCCCAATGTATTTTTGTCCCTATTTAATGATTGGAATTTTTAATCGTAGATTTTTCGAAGAAAGACAGACCTTATCCCCAACATGACATTTTGGGGAGGGTCTGTGGTATTTGTCTGCTTCTCTTTTTTTACCATACTTGAGCCTCACGAAGTGTCTCTTTGAGGGTCTCCTGGACGTTTTGCAGAATCTCAAGTTTCTCTGTAACTGCCGGAATGGGACCCGAATATAGAAAATGATGAATAAAGGTTGGATAAAATCCAACATTTGAGAAGAAGGGACTCTTCTGTGTCAATGAATGATGTGAGTTGTTGTACGAAAACTCAGCTAGCTGTAGAAAATCAATCCAGTTATCCCGGAGATGGCAAACAAAACATTGTAAGTATTGTTCTAATGTCTGAGTGGCCCTTTTGGTCTGGCCATTGGATTGTGGATGATAGCCAGATGATAAATTTAAACGAATTCCTAGAGAGGAACAAAAAGTCCTCCAAAACTTTGAAATGAATTGCACCCCTTTATCAGATATGATCTCATCTGGAGCCCCGGGAAGCCAGAATTCCCCCTTCACAATCAACTTGGCTGTCTGGTCTGCTGAAGGGAGATTCTGTGCTGCAATGAAATTAGCCATTTTTGTAAGTCGATCAACTTCTACCAGAATGATATTATGTCCACTTGATTTGGTAGGTCAACAATAAAATCCATTGATATTTACCCTCAAGGCGAGTAGGAATCGGAAGAGGCTGCAGTAAATCCATAGGGGATGCTCAAGGAGTCTTGGTCCTAGCACAGGTCTCACAGGAGAGGACATAGTCTTTAACATCTTGTGATAATTTGGGCCACCAAAAAGAGCAGGACCGCTATTCCTATGTCTTGAGGACACCTGGGTTACCAGCGGGTCTGGAGTCATGCATTAATTGGAGCACCTCTATCCTTACCTCCTTAGGGATGGACAGACGGTCCTTACAGTTTTACAGTCCATCACATAGAAATAGTTCAGCTTCTGATGGAGGGTTTTTAAGAAAAGAGTCATTTGAGTAGGCTCCCTTAATTCGTGTAAGGAGATCGGCGGAAAATGTAATGCCCAGAAATGTTTTCTTTTGGAAGAATAGAATCTTCTTGCTCTTTATCTGAACTAGGATTAGGGAATTATCATCAGAAGGCGTCAGCTTTCCCATTCTTGGAGCCGGGGCGGTATGAGATGTGGAACTGAAATCTTGCGAAAAGAGAGTTCACCAGGCTTGTTGCGCAGACAGTCTCTTTGCGGATCTAATTAAATCTAAGTTCCTGTGATCCGTAAAGATGGTAACCAGGTGATTGGCCCTCTCAAGTAAATGTCTCCACTGAGAATGTGGCTTTTATAGCCAAAAGTTCTTAGTTTCCGATGTCATAATTTCTTTCAGCTGTTGACATTTGGTACGAATTGAAAGTGCATGGATTAAGGAGCATCTTGGGTCCAATTCTTTGTGACAGAATGGCATCAACAGCAGAGATGGATGCGTCCACTTCCATGATAAAAGATAGTTCTGGATTTGGATGGATGAGGATAGGGGCAGATGTGAAAAGTAACTTCAATTATTCAAATACCGCATCTTCTTCAGGAGTCCATTTGAAGGGGAATTCTTTCCGTTTGAGTCAGCTGCTTGGGACAATAATGCCAGAGAAATTTTTAATAAAATGTCTATAGAAGTTGTCAAAGCCCACAAAACTCTGAATGCACTTCTCATTTCGAGGAATTGGCCATTCCACCATGGCTTGAATCTTGCTTGGGTCCATACTAAAACCCACAGGGGAGATGACATAACCGAGAAATTGCATACTGGTCTTTTCAAAATGGCATTTTTCTAATTTGATGTATAATTTGTGCTTTTGGAGACACTCTAGGACAATCCGGACATGTTTATGGTGATCCATGATGTTATCCGAGAAGACTAGTATATCAACCAGGTATGCCACTACAAATGTGTCCAGTAACTCTCAAAGAACATCATTCATTGAATGCTAGAAAGTAGCAGGCTCATTACAGAGTACAAAAAGCATCACCAGGTATTCATGGTGCCCATAACGGGTTTGGAAGGCTGTCTTCCACTCGTCACAGGTTGTATGCGTACCAAATTATAAGCCCCTCAGAGATCTAATTTGGTAAAGATCTTGGCTTACAGAATTCTTTCCAATAGTTCGGAAATCAGAGGTAAAGGATGCCTATTCTTAACTATGATTTTATTTAGTTCATATTGTCAATGCAGGGATGTAGCAAACTGTCTTTCTTTCCCACGAAGAAGAGAGCAGCACCTGCTGGGGAAGTAGGTCGGATGAAACCCTTTGACAGGTTCTCCTGTAGGTAGTCATGGAGGGCCTTCAATTCTGGTTCTGAGAGGGAATAGATTCTTCTGAAATGAATGGCAGCACCTGGTAATAATTCAATGGGGCAGTCATAAAAACGATGTAGGGGACGTGTACCACGTTCTTCTTGTCACACACATCCAAAATGTGGAGTTGGCAGTAGATTTTCTTGGGACGAGGAAATCTTATGTATTCCCACACACTCTGGTATAGGAGTTTTAGGTAGGCAGGCTAACTGGCAGTGCTCAGAGGGAAATGTGAGTATCTTGGTCTTCCAGTCAGCTAGTGGGTTGTGGATCATGAGCCATGGAATTCCCAGAATCACTGGAAATAAAGGAGAATGAATGAGACTAAATGAGATCTGTCCTTATTATTGGTCTCTATGATTAATGTTAAATTACTTGTTTTATGGGTAAGAAGTTCAGAGCTCAAAGGAGCTCTAAACGACTTCCATCCTTTCTGGCGATTCCTTGGCTATAAAAGGTTTAGAATGGCTCTTGGCGAATTCTAAGTCCATAAAATTCCTACCACCCCGAGTCGACCATTACTGTGTTAAAAAATGATGTGTTCCCTCCTCGATTATAGTAGGGACCAGGAGGTGCGGATATAGAGAAGTAGGGTTACCTATACTTTGAGAAGCAGAGTAAACAGTCTTTGAAATGGCGTGCAGCTGATTTCTCCTTGAACTCTGGAAAGAAGACCGCTTGGACTTATTCGGGCAATCGGCGAGATAGTGTCCCTAATTTCCGCAATACAAACAGAGATCTTCTGTTCGGTGTCTCTTCCTTTCTCCAGTTGAAACAAGTCCCCGCAATGTGCTTACTTGCATCAGCTCCTACTCAGTCTCCCTGGAATGTCTTTGGGTGCTGACATCTCTAACCTCGGAGTTGTTTGGCATGAACCCCTGTCTCTCCAATCATCTTTCTGTAAGCCTTCCATCAATTTGAATGCATAAACAGACAAATTCCTCAAACCCGTCTGGAGGCACCACCCTGACCAGTTCATCTTTAATTGGCTCAGAGGGACCCTGCCGAAATTGATATCTCTGGGCAGCCTCATTCCACTCAGTATCAGTAACCCATCTGCAGAACTCAGCAGCGTACTCAGCTGTCGAGCTTCTTCCATGACGAAGGTTGTTCAGAGTGGCCTCAGTGGTTGCCCCACGATTTGGGTCATCAAAAATCAGGCTCATGGCTTTGATAAATCCCTCCAGATACCTTAGTAGTGTGCTATTCTTTCCTAACATAGGGGAGACACAAGCAAGGGCCTCATCCTTGAGTAGGGTGATAATTAGTCCCACCTTGGCCACCTCAGTATTATAGATTGTGGGCTGTAACTGAAATAAAAGTCTATATTGGTTGAGGAAACCCCGAAATGATTCTTTTTTCCCCCAAAAAAAATCCGGAATGGGTACACGGGGCGCAGTTTGAACAGGCGCTGTGTTTGAAAGGGCCCAGTGGCTAGGGCGGCGTGCAGTTCGCATACTTCAGCTTCCACATGGCCAAAGCGGTTGTAAACTTGTCCTTGTTGTTCTTGGAAGCCAACAAGGCATGTTGCAAATCAATAAGCTGCTGAGCCTGGATCAAGTCTTTTCTGGCGTAAACATACATAAGGAGGCAAAGAGTCCTCCCAGAAGATCCTCATTAGCTGCACACAAAGCTAGGAATAAATTGCAAGGTTTGAATACCAGGTGTATGAGTAGTTCAGTTAGCCGTAAGGTACAGGTAAGCAATCGCTCCCAGCACTGTGAGAGAACAATTGCCACTAAAAGCCATGTGGCAAAAATAATAAATCATTTAATATTTAATCAAGATAACACACAACATATAACGCATGCTCTAAACTAACTTAAAAACAATGTAGGCATGACGTCATCGCGTTGACGTCGTGGAGGAGGCAGTAACCGGGTGAGATCGGTCCTAGCAGTGGGGAAGTTGTGGGCTGTGTATTATTAATTACATATGGGCTAATTTGGATTAGAAGCTACGTGTAGGTGCCTTGCTGTTTGTATGATTAGAATTGTGCAGCATTTTGGTCTGATGGCTTGTGTAACGGCACAATACAGCAGACTCTGTGGGATCACCCAAACAGAGTTAAAGAGACAGCAGACTGTTTGGCTGTATCTGGCTGTTTACTTCATTCCTACTGCATATTACATTGCTTTGATCTGTATGACCATAGACTACAGCCTGCAACTAATAATGTACCATCTAGAAGAGAGACAAGCTTAGTATTATGCTATTCTACCATTGATTTTGATTTTGTCTCATTCTAAACAACCCACTCACTTGCTGAGGGATCTAATTTAAGATTACGTTGGTATTTATCCCTGTTCATCCCGCATTTGACTGTCACCCGTTACATTCACATTTTAATTGTTTTTAAGTTAGTTTAGAGCATGCGTTATATGTTGTGTGTTATCTTGATTAAATATTAAATTATTTATTATTTTTGCCACATGGCTTTTAGTGGCAATTGTCCTCTCACAGTGCTGGGAGCGATTGCTTACCTGTACCTTACAGCTAACTGAACTACTCATACACCTGGTATTCAAACCTTGCTATTTATTCCTAGCTTTGTGTGCAGCTAATGAGGATCTTCTAGGAGGACTCGTTGCCTCCTTATGTATGTTTATGTCTGTTATATAAAGATATGATGTATATATGTATATTATGGTGAGCGGTATATCACAAGTTGTGTATACATGACTGTCCGGCGTAATCAATGGTAGGGCCTGTTTATTCTGTCAAGGGTTGATCTACGGCTGGAGTGGATCCCAGTGGCAGGAAAAGAAGGGAGTGTGGTCAGGTTCACAAGCAGAGGTCGGAGACAGGCAGCAGATGGCCTGGTCGGGGTCACAAGCAGAGTTCGGAGGCAGGCGGCAGATAGCGTGGTCAGGGTCACTAGCAGAGGATGGCAATGACGAGACTGGAACAGGATAATAGGAATAGTCACAGCAGTAAACACAGGAACCTAGCAGGAGCTGAGGAACCAGTATAAACAGGCACTAATAGACAGGAAGGGGAAGTTTATAAAGGAAGGCTGAGAGTAGAGCACAGTTGAAGAGGTGTCAGGTTTCAGGGTCTGGAATTTTCCTTGAGAGAGCTAGCAGAGTAGCAGCAGTCCCAGTGGATAAGCATGGGTACTGCAGGCTAGAACATGACAGCCACCAATGGCATAAACACAAATGATAACAGTAAAATATTTGTCCCCAGACTGAATAATAAATCCTAAATGTGAAAACAGGGCTGCAAATATTCACTCAGTGGGTATCCATTTATTTTGTAAATCATAGGAGTCCATAGGTAAGATCAGACGGCATGCAAAATATGCTAAAAAGGTTAAGCAGGCAAAAATAGAAACAGGGCAGAGCACTGCCACAAATAAATCTGGAGGAGGCTCACATTGGAAAAATCAAAAAACTTCATTGGATCATGACAGATCCCTGATACAAAAAACCACACCTACGCATTTTGGACCATGCGCCCTTTATCAAAGCTGATAAAGGGCGCACGGCCCGAAATGCGTAGGTGCATTTTTTATATCAGGGGTCTGTAATGATCCAATAAAGTTTCTTATTTTTCTAATGTGAACCATCACCAGTTTTATTTGTGGCTGTACTCGGCCCTGTTTCTATTTTTGCCTAATTAAAATAATAAGAAAAGTAGCTTCATAATCTTAGGGGCTAGCTGCTAAGATAATGAAGGGGTAAACTGAAGTATCTGGTTTGTTGATTAGAGGGTTAGTGAAGGAGGTATTTAGGCTAATTGGAAGCGTTGTGGGACAGGGTAACCCATTCATTACCTCAGCAGTTACTACCACTAAGGTAGTTAAAGAGTTAACCCCCCCCCCCGGCTACCCACCTGGGAAGTCTAACTATCCACCCCTAGGAAACTACACCCTTCACCCACACCTCTACCCCCACCACCCCCCACCCCCCTACACACACACACAAAATCATGGGCAATTGCAATAGTAGCCAAATATGGCTACTATCGCTTTTGCCAATTATGGTATAGAGTAAAATACAAATTGAATTAATGCTTTACTTACCCCTGCCAGAATCAGAGTCCTCCTCATCCTCCTTGCCTTCCTTGCCAACTTGGAAGATAGGGCCAGTGCACAACCATTAAAACACGTGCAACCCCTTATTTACCTTAGCGAATACTATTGCTAAGGTAATTAAGGGGTTTCTGTTTTTATTTTTATAACTTGTGTTTTATTGATATATATATGCATGGTATACAGAAAAAACATTTTGTGACCGTCTTGTACATAATAGCATATTAATTACAATCATTAGAATATATAGTTGGTTCGTGCATATCGGTGTCACACGGCTATTCGAGCCCTACTTAGCTGTGCGAATTGGGATAATCAAAGGTGTGGTGGGAAAAAAATGGGGTGAAGGGGGGCAGAAGGAGAAATAGGAGGTAAGAAGGGGAGGAGGGATGGAGCGGTGTTGCCTCTTTAGGCGATAATCGGTTTATAGGAGACAGACCGAACTGTCTCTAATATTGTATTTACTAAATGAGACTGAACTCATGGCGGTTGTGTGTTATAGTATGATTTAGGGTTTTTGTGGGCTCTCACTCCCAGAGGAGAACGCATCTACTGTAGCACTATCATAGCCAAATTGTGTTACGCTCAACCCCGGGGATATCTGTCTGTGCCAACCACGGCATCCAGACTTTTAGAAAATTGTCACCAGTGTCGTTAACTAAACTCGTTAACTTTTCCATCTGGCAAATAAACCCCATGCGATTCCGAATCTTTGGGATAATTGGTATGTCAGGGCGTTTCCATAGTGCTGCGATCTCGTACCTTGTTGCGATTGCAAAATGTGCAATTAATTTGTTATGTGACTTTGATAGATCCTTTAGAGGTCTGTTCAAAAGGAACAGCCATGGGTCTGGGGAAATAGTAAGGTCAAAAATCCTCTGAATCCATTTCCTGATCTCTTCAAATGTTTGGGATATTCGCGGGCAAGACCACAGCATATGTAACAAGTCAGCCGTTCCTCCACATTGCTTAGGGCACAATGGGGAGGAGCCTGTAACAAACTTAGATAATTTGAGTGGGGTGAGGTACCATCTCATAAGAACATTATGCGTTCTCCTTTAGTGTGGTGCATATGGAGCTTTTTGCGGTAGCTACGAATATGGTGTTCCAATCCTCATCTTCCAGGGTCTCCCCTAAATCTATCTCCCACTGATTTCTAAATGACGGGATTCGCTAATTTGAAGCTATAGAATCGATTACCTCTCCGTATATCGTTGATATAATTCTCTTAGTGTCGGTTTCAGCCCGACAGAGCTTTTCGAATTTCGTCAGAGGGGGATATAGGGCGAATTTGTTGTAAAATGCTCTGATCTGGAGGTATTTAAAAAATTCTGCATGGGGTATATCTTTTTCTAATCCGACATGATCGAATGTTTTGATTTTTAGATTATAACCCTCCAAGTCTTTTATTCTGTTGTATCCTTTTAATCTCCAGATTGAACTATTAGTACCTATTAGGCCGGGTGCGAACCTGGGATTGTTCCAAATGGGGGACATCAGGGAACATCCTGATGTGAGTGAGTTCTTTAGTTTTGATGCTTCTCAGACCGATCTGGAGTTAGTCATTGAGTTGAGCGGCAGAACAGTGTGTTTTCGTTCACTTTTAGGTAGCCAAACCAGGCTGCTAAGCTCCAATGGGGAACAAGCAGCACCTTCCAATTCTACCCATCTTTTCAATTTAGGGTCAGAATGCCATTGTACAATTTGACTTAATTGAGCCGCTTTATAGTATGATAACAGGCAGAGTACCGCTAGGCCTCCCGCTATAAAAAGTCTTTTCATATTCAATTTATTGACTCTCGGTTTTTTCCCTTTCCAGACAAAGTTAGATATTTCAGACTGAAGCGAGAGTATATCCTTCCGTTTGAGTGGCACTGGTAATGTCTGGAAGAGATATAGGATACGGAGAAGTAGATTCATTTTAACACTATGTATCCTACCTATCCAAGAAATCTTCCTGAAGGCCCATCTTAATAGATCTTTTTTTAATGTCCAAATTAGGTTGGGATAATTTGCATTGTAGATGCTTTTTGCATCCTTTGTGATGTGAATCCCCAAATATTTTATAGAATGCTTTTGCCAGTTAAATTTGAAGTTCAATTTTAATAGTTTCTCTGTATGCCTAGGGAGATTGATGTTTAGAGCTTTAGATTTGGATTGATTTATTTTGAATCAGAGACTTTTGAGAATCTGTCCAGTAGGTCAAATAGGTTTGGTAGGAGGGTGAGGGTTTTGAAACGATTTATAGGATATCATCTGCGTACAGGGCCGCCTTATGTAATTGCAAATATGCGTTTAACCCTGAGATATCCGGATTGTCTCGTATTCGTGCCGCCAAAGGTTCAATATATAGGGCGAACAGGAGGGGAGATAATGGACACCCCAGTCTTGTGCCACTCTGAATTTGAAATGGAAGTGAGGGGAAGCCCTGATGTATGACCCTGGCTGTTGGGCCTGAGTACAGTGATATAATTGCTCCACTCACCCAATCTCCAAATCTGAATGCTGCGAGCGTCACTTTGAGATATGGCCAGTCTATCCTATCAAAGGCTTTTTCCGGGTCCAGACTTAATAACATACTTTGTTTGTTATTTTTGTTTGCCAATTCTAGCAGATCAATAAATCATCGGGTATTGTCCGCTGCCTGCCTCCCTTTGATGAAACCGACTTGATCTGGGTATATTAGTCTGGGTAGGATTAGACTTATTTATAACAAATGATCAAGAGTGATCACAAAAGATTCCCTCTGATTTGCACACAGCTCAACACATCAGAATAGTATCAAGGGAATATTTCCAAAATTCCGTATAGGTAAACAGGTGGTTTAAAAACCAAACCAAAAAAATTGTTTATTTAGTAATCCTAACTCTTCTAGACAAAAAATCTTTATTTAATTTTCTTTTGTTTATAAATAAAATCACTTAAAACATAAAGCTTTGGAGTATGCCTTATAATATACTCATCTATATTCTGAATAGTATATTTCAATTATGTGGATAAGACAGATTCAATCATGACACATATGAGGAATATAGATGTATAGTACACTATAGTTTCACACATCAGCCCGATAAATTGGCTTAGGTGAGAACAATAGCCTCTATGGATATTGGTATAACCATAGATCTTTTTAGGCTTGAAATATGGCCATCTTTAGGCAGACAGATACAAGTGTAGCTTTGTCTTCCCCAAACATGTATATATATATATAATTAATTAATGCCGTCAGTTGTATCTTTATATAATAAATATGGTATAACCTGTCCTTATTATGAGACGGTATCCCTATAGTTGTCTTAGTATACCAGACACATATACATTACTGGGGTTTAGTGTGTAGTTCATACAACCGTTTGTCCGCTTGTAAATTAGTCCTGCTCGGCATACTCTCTCTCTACTCTGAAACCGAAACTGGCTGACGTCATCAGTGTGCGCGTCGCCTAAGCCCGACGATCGTTTCGCGCCGTTCCTCGGCGCTTCTTCAAGAAGAAGCATTAGTTAGCATTACTAAATAAACAATTTTTTGTTTTTGTTTTTAAACCACCTGTTTTCCTATACGGAATTTTGAAAATATTCCCTTGATACTATTATGATGTGTTGAGCTGTGTACAAATCAGAGGGAATCTTTTGTGATCACCCTTGATCATTTGTTATAAATATGTTCATTATTCCCCATGCACTACTGTATATGTTTTCGAACTATTGAATATTAAGGTTGAGCATTGATAACCCATTTCCTATGTTAGGATTAAATTTAGTCTGTTGGCCAGTAATTTAGCATACATTTTAATATCAGTATTGATTAAGGATATTGGCCTGTAACTTTTACAATTAAGCGGGTCCTTACCAGGCTTGTGAATTAGTGATAGTGACACTCGCAGCATGTCTCTGGGGATTGGGGCTCCCGCTAAAATAGCGTTAAACATGTGGAGCAGCCTTGGGGCAAGTGATTTAGCAAATTTCTTATAATATAGCCCCGAGAAACCATCCGGCCCAGGTGCCTTTGATGATTTAAGTTCTTAAATGGCTTGAGACACTTCTTCCAGAGTGAAATCAGCCCCTAACCTAATCCTGTCGCTCTGTCAATCTCTCTAGTTTTGAGCTGTTTAAGAAATCTCTTAAAGCCTTGCTCGTTTTACTATTATGTGCCACTTTCTTCCCATCGTACAAGGAACCATAGAACAAATTCTTCTACTATCTTTTTGGGGTTGGCCGTGTGTATACCAGATTTTAAGCGTATAGCTTGGATGTTAAACTTAGATTGCCTCTCTTTTAGCGCTCGCGCCAGCATCGTATCCGGCTTGTTAGCCTTTTCATAAAACTTTCTCTAAGACCAACTTAATGAGTTATCGGCTCTGGAAGTCATTAACATATTCAATTCAATTTTGGTATCTTTTAATGCCTGTGTCGTTTGGGTATCTGGACTACTTTTGTGAGATAATAGGAGGGAGTGTAGTTTGGTTTGGAGTGTATTAATTTTGGCATCTCTCTCTCTCTTTTCCTCTTGGTTGTAATGCTGATTAGTAAGCCTCTTAATGTTGCTTTGTGAGCTTCCCATAATATCATATGGGATTCTACAGAGCCTGTGTTTAGTTCAAAAAACTGTTCTATATCTTGACCTATTGCATCACAGATTTAGGGTATCTTTAGGATTGATTCGTTGAGTTTCCAATTCGCTCCCGGCCTATTAGCTTGGATATTGTTGCACCTGAGCTCTATTGGTGCATGGTCAGACCATGAAATATCATGGATCTCCGAGTGAGAGACCATGGGAACCAGTTGACACGAGACAAAAAAGTAATCGATTCTGCTATATGTAGTGTGGGGGTGAGAATAGAATGTATAATCTCTGTCCGTTGGGTTCATCTCTCTCCATATATCCACCAATTGGTTATCTTTTCGGTTTTTGGCTAAAGAGGAATTTGTCTTTTTGTTGTCTGAATCTTTCCGTCCCGATCTATCTAGCGTCGCTTGCATCACAATATTAAAGTCACCTGCAAGGATGATGTTACCTCTAGCAACTGAGTTTAGTATTCGAAAGAAATTATTAAAGAACGCGGCATCTTGCACACAGGGGGCATATAGGAAGGCTAATGTGATATGTTGTTCATGTATTGTGCCCACTAAAATGATAAATCGGCCTTCTGTATCTTTTTTAGTTGTCTGGGCTACGAATGGCACCTTATTACTGAATAGTATGGCTATGTCGCTCTTTTTTACCGAAGCTGATGCAGTTTAAACCCTTGTCTAAGAATTGGGGTGAGTTATTTTTACTAAAGTGAGTCTCCTGTAGAAACAGCACATCTGCCTGTTTTCTTTTATAGTCTGAAAAGGCTAATTTTCTCTTTATTGGGCTGTTAAATCCTTTCACATAGTGAGATATTAAAGTTAACGCCATATTTTACAGTAAGAGAGGTGTATTATGTTGTATCCCATATACTCACTAATGATGTTAATTCTGAGGTTTCTCATCCATGCGCCTGTTGTATCATTGTCAGCTAGGCTCTTCTGTGTGGCTCCTATTTCCCGAAATCCAGAGGGGGGGGGGGGGAGGGTATAGAGAAGGGTGGACCAAACAGGGAAGGCTACACGAGGAATAAAACAAAATTTAAAAATTAACATAAGAGAGGGGGAAAAAAAGTAACCACGGATGAAAAACAAATCAAGAGCTCGTCTTGGCGGCCACCGAGAACGGCTCCTACGCCCAGAGGGTAGGTCATCTGACTTCATCGCTTGGATGAGCCAACCTCCCGTAGCGGAGACAGACCTCCCTGGGTCTTGGGTCCGGTCCCTCTCCTTTGGGGACCGTAAAAGAGAACACATGCACAATGTCGGGGCTATCCCCACCGGCTTTCATCCTTTAATTGATTGACTTTTTAACTGCGGCAGATGATCAAACATGTTGGCCGCTTAACATAAGGATATAACGTTCCTTGTATAAACCTAAACCCCAACAACGTCATATGAAATATATATCATATAAACATATATGTATTTATAAAGAAAAAATATATAAAAATTTCTAAACATGTATTTATATAATATAAACTATATCATATGATATAAAAATATATCATAAAAAATAACATTTGCATAGATACCTAAACGGTGTAAACTTTAACATTTTAATTTTAAACCCTAAACTTTAATTTCTTAACATTTATAGTCATTCCTATAATTATTAAACCCCCGTCCCCCCTGTTATTAAACTTTAATCAGGTGTCCCACCTCTGATACTGAACTGCCATGGTCTCGTTGTAGCAGTATAACGGCCAATCGAACTGTGTCTTATCAAATGGCCATATCAGGTTTTAATAATAAGGCGATATAATATATGATATAAGAGAATCTAGCTATCCAGCCATTTATAAGCCCTACATAACATATGTGACATGGAGGGCATTGAGGGCACAGACACCAGTACCCCCTATGCATATCTGCAAATATTTAGGACCAAAGTTTGGTGATATAGATTAGCTAAACTTACAGGTTGTCACGGCTGTATGCCCGCAGACCTGGAAAGACCCCAATACTGAGGTGGGAACGGTATTACCACACACCCACAGCAGTGGGGGCAAGCCCGGAGTGTGGTATGGCGTTGCTGGGCCTGTTGGAAGATAGTTAGTAATACTTGCAACGCCTTGGTGGTTCAGCGTAAGAATAGTGGTGTCCGTGCGCCAGAGTCCAGGGATCCAAAAAGCAGAGTAGTCAAGTTCGTAAGCCAACTCCAGGGGTTACAGAGGTCAGCAAGATCGAGTTCGTCAGCAGGGTTCAAGGGCAACAGAGAGCAGGGTAGTCCAGGACGAGCAGGGGTCAAACCAGGGAAATCCAAAGATAAGTAGGAGCAGGAACAGGCTGGAACACAGACAGAGCAAAGCGTAGGACTGCACACACAGGGATAACAGAAGCTTTGCAGAGCAATGATAGAAAGGACAGACAGGGGTTATAAAGGAGGGAACACTAATAGAAGAGAGAGGAGGAGCAGAGGGTGAAGTGGGAGACAGCAGGGATTGGTTAGGAGGAGAAGAGGAGGAGACGGGGCACCAGTCAGAGAGATTGCTTGCAGGGCATGGGAGGAGGAGTCAGGAGACTGAAAAGTCCTAGAAGAGGAGCATGTGTGCGTGCCCTCTGTAATCTGAGAGTGCGCGCGCACAGGCTGCGTCACGAGGTGCGCGGATCGCCGCGCCGTGGGAACACCTGCAGAAGGGAATTGAGGAACGGAGGGAACAGGCACTGGAGGTGAAGGAATGAGAGCCAATACTGAGGGGGCCTGAGAGCGGGGAACATTGCTGCAAGGGCTCGGGGACCGTGTGGGTGCGCGAGTCCTGCGGGGCGCGCACTGTGGTAAAGGGATGGCGTCAGAGGCTGCCGGAGAGGGACAGGAGTGAGTAAAGAAGGGAGGTTGTCAGGGGAAGGGACAGAGAGGGTGACATCAGGGATACACGAAGGGGAAAGAATCCCCTGAACCGTCACAGTATCCCCCCTTGAGGATCGATCTCCGAGCGATCCAGCCACGGTTTTTGCGGAAAGTTTTGATGAAATTGTTGGAGTAGTTTGGGGCATGGATATGACGTGCTGGTACCCACGAATGCTCCTCCGGACCATAGCCCTTCCAGTGGACGAGGAACTGGAGCTTGTTTTTAGACCAGCGAGAATCAATAAGGTAATTGGACTTCATACTCTTGTTGTCCTAGGGTGGACACTGGATTGGGTTTACGGGAAGGATCCGGAAAATGTAAGCTGTGTACAAAGGGTTTAAGTAGGGAGACGTGAAACACGGAAGGAATCCTCATGGTGGGGTGTAGGTCAAGACAATAAGCGACTGGGTTGATTTTCTCTATGATTTTGAATGGGCCCAGAAATCTTGGTGATAGTTTAGGCGATGGAGTTTTGAGCCTTATATTCCTCGAGGACAACCACACCCTGTCACCAGGCTTGAAAGAAGGCCTGAAAGAAGGCCCAGGTTGGCGATGACGATCCGCCTTGGTCTTTTGTTTGGCAACAGCAGATTGTAGGGATTTGAGGATCCTTTTCCAAGAGTTCTGTAGGGTCGTAACATGAGAGTCGGCTGCAGGAACACCAGTAGGGGGAGAAGAGAGAGGAAGACTTCTGGGGTGGAAGCCGAAATTGATGAAAAAGGGAGACTACTGGGTAGACTCATTTTTGAGAGAATTGATTGTAAATTCGGCCCATGGCAAAAGATCCACCCAGTTGTCCTGTGAGTCATATACAAAACACTTAGATATTGCTCTAGGGTTTGATTCATCCTTTCGGTCTGACCATTGGTTTGAGGATGGTATCCAGAGGAAAAAAGGAGGGAAATTCTGAGTCTCTGGGAAAACGCCCGCCAGAACTTAGAGATGAATTGAGATCCTCGGTCAGAGAAATTAGAAATGGGAACGCCATGTAATCTGAAGATTTCCTTGGAAAAAACATCGGCCAGAGTAGCAGAATTAGGCCCTTGAGGGGAATAAAGTGTGAATGTTTAGAGAATCTGTCTACTACGACCAGAATGGTGTTCATTCCTTTGGAATTGGGCAGTTCGACAATGAAATCCATCTAGATGTGTTTCCAGGGTTGTTCCGGACTGGGAAGAGGCAAGAGGAGGCCAGAAGGTTTGTGGTGGAGCGTTTTACTCTGGGCACATACAGGACAGGCACAAGTAAAGTCGAAAATGTCTTTGTTCATCTTCGGCCACCAAAATGTCCGTTTAATAAGATCCGCTGTCCTTTTGAAGCCAGGATGACTGGCAGATCTAGAGGAATGACCCCAAAGTAGAATCTTGTGGCGAAAGCGTGGAGCTGCATATAAGCGTCCTTCTGGTATCCTGAACCTGCTGTGAATGTGAGCTTGAGCTTTGTTGATTTCGTCCAACACATCGAAATTGTTAGCGGAGATTATACATTTGCAGGAAGGATAGGTTCTGTGGTTTCATTAGCTTCGGTTTCCGTGGTAAACTGGCGAGAGAGAGCGTCTGCTTTGACATTTTTGGTACCAGGAATGTATGAAATGGTATAGTTAAAGCGGGAAAAGAAGAGAGACCACTGAGCTTGGTGGGATCCCAGACGTCGGGCTCCCTCGATATACAGCAAATTTTTGTGGTCGGTGAGGATAGCAACAGGTTCCTTGGTACCCTCTAAAAGATGCCTCCATTGTTGGAGAGCTAATTTAATGGCCAAAAGTTCACGATTACCAACATCAAAATTCCTTTCGGCAGATGAAAATTTCCGCGAAAAAAACCCACAGGGATGGAGTTTTTCCTGGGGAAAAGACCTCTGGGAGAGAACTGACCAGCTCCCACGTCTAAAGTGTCGACTTCCAAAGTGAAGGGGAGGGAGGTGTCTGGATTGCGTAGGATCGGTGCGGACACAATGAAAAAAAATATAGGGTAAAGCCCTAAATACCGAGGCTACAAACTAGGCACTTTAGAGTATAACTTCTCCACTTGATTGAAGACAGACACCAGTGTAAATAAGAATAGTGTAATATAATAATGTAATATATCCGGGACATACTCAGGGAGTTGGGCAATGGTATTACCGGATAGAAGTACAAGGGGACACCTCGCAAGGGGGCGCCCCCAAGTAAGTCACGGCCCGGTCACCAAAACGCCTCACCTGTCTCCCTTGTGTACCGCTTGGAGGTGATCAGCCGGTCTGCACTCACGAAAGCCGTTCCCGTTAGCACAGGGAGAATCCTCTGGCAGCTTGCGTCCACGCTGCTACTGGTGTCAGCGTGCTCCAACCGGAAGTGACATCACAGGGAAAAAAAAGTTTGGAAGTTCCGTGGTTCACAGCATCTTCAACAGCCAATGCATGGATATAAAAAACTTTATTAACAACTAGCAACGAACATCAGCACGACCACTCTGAAGCGTTTCGTCCAGGCTTGGACTTTTTCAAAAAGACTTTTAGAAAAAATGAGAATGTCATCCAGATACACTATGACAAATGTTCCCAACACATCACGGAAGATGTCGTTCATGAACTCTTGAAAGATGGCAGGAGCATTGCAAAAACCAAAGGGCATAACTAGATAATCATAATGTCCTGATCATGTATTAAATGCTGTTTTCCACTCGTCCCCCTCCCTTATGTGAATGAGGTTATAGGCACCTCTTAAGTCGAACTTGGAGAAGATAGAGGCCCCCTGGAGACGGTCGAACAGTTCCGAGATTAAAGGAAGGGGATACCGATTCTTTACCGTGATCTTATTGAGTCCGTGAAAGTCAATGCACGGCCTAAGTGATCCATCCTTCTTCTTCACGAAGAAGATGCCTGCCCTGGCAGGGGAGGTAGAATTACGGATTAATCCTTTTTCCAAATTTTCTTGAATGTAGGAAGTCATGGCCTCAGTCTCCGGAACGGACAGAGGATACGACTTCGACTTTGGCAGGATGGTCCCAGGAATCAAATCGATAGGGCAATTTTATGGGCGATGGGGGGGTAGAACGTCGGCTTGTACCTTGTTGAACACATCCATGTACTCATGATACACGGTTGGCAGGATCAATAGATTGGAAGGAACGGGATCCAGGCCAGCAAGTACCGCAACAGGAGAAACCTCAGGAGCAGAGTCCGCAGAGGAAGGCCACTGGATGGGCAGGGTACCGGTCCAATCAATGCGCAGATTGTGGAGTTGAAGCCAAGGCATTCCTAAAATAAGTTGGACAGTAGGAGATTGAAAAATATCGAAAATTATTACCTCCTTATGATCATCGGCCAAGGTCAGTGTGAGAGGGATAGACTCCCACATGATAAAAGCTGGCTAGAATGGTCGGCCGTCGATGGCCTCGAGACCAATAGGAGTTTTCCTCCTGACCATAGGGATTTGATTCTCAGAAGTGAAGGTTTGGTCCAGGAAGTTACCACCAGATCCAGAATCAATGAAAGCTTTTACCTGCAGGAAAAGTTTGGGACCCTCCAGAGTGGCAGGAAGCAAAAACTTCTTTGGGAGATTCTCGGGGAGAGAGGGGCAAGGAGAGACAGTACCCAGTAGAAGCCCCTCTACCTTTACTGGGTGTTCCCATTTCCCGGCTTCAGGGGACAATCCTGGAGACGATGTTCCGAAGAAGCACATTAGAAGCAGAGTCTATTCAGACGGCGTCGCATTCTCTCCGCTGCCCGAAGTTGCTGACTACCGATTTGCATTGGCTCTGAAGCCTCCAGTGCATGAGAGGTATTGTGGGCGACCTGTGAGAGACAACAGAAGAAGGAAGAGAGCGAGAACAGTGTCTCTCGTGCCGTCGCTCCTGGGTACGCTGGTCCATGCGTACGCTCAGGGTAATCAACTCTTCCAGGGAAGTAGGCCGGGCATGAGTAGCAAGACCGCTGTTTTTTTAATGGGTTTGTGAAGGGTATACTGTAGTTGCCCCAGGGTGTGTGATTAGGAATGCCAGGAATGCCCCGTATTACTATTGCAACTAACCAAATCCCCACTCCCTCTATCCTCATCACCACAGAAGTGGGAAAATCACAAGTAGCGAAATGGCTAATAGCCCTTTTTCTCATTTGTGTTGTTAAAAAAAATACACAATGCAATGTCATGGATACTACAATACTGTACATTAAAATAAATCATAGGCAATAAACCCATTGGTTGCCACAGTGCCCTCAACAGGGGCACAGATTACCACATTGGCAATCAATGGGCAGCCTACTACCCACCTCCTCTACCCCCAACAACCCCCCTTCCCAACATATACAGTAATGGGCACAAGGCATATTATCCAGATCTGGATAATAGCACATTTGACCATTTAAAAATAAAACATTAGCCATCCAACAAATAGTAAAAAAGAGCTGTACTTACCACTGCCAGGATGAAGTGCACCTTCATCGTCATCCTCATTAGCCAAAAATGTATTTATTGTCACCATGGTAACCTATGCCCTCATATGGGCAAAGATAAGCCCATTAGCAATTAATGGGCAACAGAAAAAAATGCAATGTTATAAAATACAATACAAGTGCTTCTTAGCCTTGCTGGTATGAAAGCTTTTATGCTCCTCATCCAACTATGACACTAACAACTCTTGACCCACAAACAATGATGCTCATCTTGAAGAACAGCATGATGTGCATTAGTGCAAATGATCCTCAGTTGCTTGAAGAGGAGTCCCCGGTGAGTAGATCTTCTCATTGTATTTATTTTCTTCTCATCTTTATCCATCCTTGGATTCTTTCTTCTCTTCAACAGGTCCAGGAGGAGACATTGCCAATCTGTCTTCTTCCTGTCAAATGAGATGTGACAGGATACTTATATTCCGATGCAGTGGCCGTTATTGAAACTTCACGCGGTGTATACCTCGGAATACCCATGTCATGGCGCGGGATTTCTTCCAACCGTATCACCTTAAGACGCGAGTGCAGAAAATGGCATTTTAGTATGCTGGCATTTAAACACCTGAAATTGACACACTAGCACATTACTAGCACATTACTGTAAACATTACAATTAATTCATTTCATTGCATTTAATTGCACACAATCCATGAAATTCAAACAAAGCAACCGCGATAAACACGTGTGCCTGGGGCGATTCGCGGCGTTAATGCCGCATGGAGTACAGCAGCGCACTCGAAAACATTACCGTGATTTGCTCAAATAACGTCCACTGCATCTGTCTGACCTGTAATGTCACATTTCACTGACAAATGGTACACCCACCAATTGGATTGCTAGATTTACCATGTGCCTAACCATCAGGTTTGGTAGAGAATGATTTCTCTACCAAACTTGATGGAATCACATGGTAAATCCACCAGTCCAATTGGTGGGTGTACCATGTGATGCCTTCCCTTTTTGGAGTGATGTGATGTCATCTTACGGAGGCATAAGGTACCCTATTGGAAGGCTTCCATCTCTTTAAAATGGATGACTTTCGTACCTCCAAGCAAATTCCATGGTGGTGGCATCAGAACTCCACCCCAACAAGGAGAACGTTGTGATGGGAGTTCTTGTGCCACTGCCATTTCATTTGCTGTTACTTTTTCTTAGTTATGGACTGTACTGTGATGGTATACACATTGATTGGGCTATACTTGGTGTGTGCGACACGTCGGATCCCCCTGTATTGAATAGAAGGGACAACTCCAAACTCGCTGAGACACTGTGACTGATAGTCCTCATCTGTTGGAACCAGCTAGTGACTGTAGTCTGCATACACTGCTTTTTATCATCTACACTTATGTGTGCAAATTGTACTGTTTTAATAATAATTTTATATATATATTTACAGTGTGAGTAATATATAAATAAGCAATGAACTATAGGTTGTCACTGACTATTGTTCTGTATGTTATTACCTTGTTTGAAACCCATTAGTTTTTGCTCAGTTTTGATTTTATAGTGCAGTGTGAGTAATATATATATATATATATATATATACAGTGTTCGACAAACCTATACATTTGCTCGCCCCGGGCGAGTGGATTTAACCCCCGGGCGAGTAAATATTGGCCCAAGCAGCACACGTTTGGTACTAGGTGGCGAGTAGATTTTTTTGTGTGGCGAGTAGATTTTTTGGTGATTTGTCAACCACTGTATATATATATATATATATATTACTCACACTGCTAAAATCCAAAACTTGAGCAAAAACTAATGGGTTTCAAACAAGGTAATAACATACAGAACAATAGTCAGTGACAACCTATAGTTCATTGCTTATTTTTAGAGTTGTGTGAATGTCATCAAAAAAAGTTCTGTTGTATTTTTTGTGAATTTCTTTAAATCTTTAGAGTTTGTGACCTTTTCATGAAAGCTAACACTGCTCAAAATATTTGGCAATTTCACAAGAATTTTAACAATTTCCCCCTGAATGTTTCAAGAAATAGAAGTGTACAGTGTAAAGGGTCAGGTGACCTGAATGTAGGCCACATGGTCTATACTGTGCATTAACTTTTAATGCTTAGTGATTTTGTTTTTGTAAAAAGAAAAAAGGCACATTTCACCTGGTTTCTGAACTTCATTTGAAATGTTTCATACTGTATATCTACTCATTTTTGGATGTGGGCTTGGGACAGATATCTTTTTTAACCAATGAGCCCGAACAAACTGTATATAATTCTTTCAAGTAAAAATAATGACTTCTGAAAAAATACTTGTATGCTGATCCTTTAAGAGTAATAGACCTACCATTATTAATCAGATTTATGTTTTAAGTTATCAAATACATGACACCAAACAGCCATTTCACAAGTACCAGTGTTTGGCATGTTGTACGAATAACAGCTCTTTTCCCACTGCTGACAAAATAAACATTACAGACAACAGATTTGGGTCGTAACATTTTTTTTATTCAACAGTTGCCCAAATGACAATATAAAACTGTTTGCATTAAGAAAAAACAGTTTTGAAAATCACAAGAAGAGGCAGCTACAGTAATCAGCATTCGAAGACATGTTAAAAGCCTGTTCTTCACAACTGAATATGATCATCTTTCATCCCCAGCTTTTAGAACAATGCTTTGAGAAAGAATATATGGAAAATAGATTGATTTGCCTGTTAATGGACTTGTGGGTGATAGTAAATGATAACCTGATAAGAATGCCAGTTTTCATTAAAGCATTATTGCATGCTCACAATGCAGTATGTGTCACCATTAATTGTAAGAGTAGCTGGAAACAAAAGAACCACCAGAGGTATATATATACATCTCTAGCAAGACTAAAAGCATTTAGATTTAATTCATTTTGACTGGGAGTTCATGATGATACATCTATTCTCAATATATATGATAGTAAAAACTTAGAAGATGTCAAAATGCATCCATAATGGAATGTAACTAAGATAATGAAAGCAATTATAAATGAGAAAGATACAATTGGAACAGGCTGTAACAAAGCACTAAAGATACTGGGCCTCATGCAGTAAGCGGCGCAAAGTCACTTTTCGCCCGTTTTGCGTCAAAAATGCATGCCCCGATTAAATAAGGGCCGAAAACTTGGCGAAAAGCAAAAAAAACGCCAAGTTTGTTGGCGTTTTTTTTCGCCATCGGTGCGTCGAAAAAGCGCTTTGCGCCGCAACTAGCCATGTTTTGAAACCCGCTCAATTCTAGTAGTGTGAGTAGTTTTGCGCCGCTATTCGCCACTCTAGAATTGAGATTTTCACGGCAAGTTGACAATCTCAATACACAATACCATTAATACCAGCACCGGAGCCCCCCCGGCATGCATCCGAGGCAGGAAAAAATGCATTTAAAGGCCACTTCATTACCTTAGCGGCTAACCGCTAAGGCAATGAAGGTGTTAACCAGCCGTGCCAGGTTTATTGTAGGTACCGGGGGTGGGTGAAGGTGGTATTTAGTCCTTGGTGGTTGTTTAGGGCTTGCGGGGGGGTTACGGGTGCACATAACCTCTTCATGACCTTAGCGGTTAATCCCGCTACTGTCATGAAGGGGTTAAACCCTCCCGCTACCCACCCGCAAGCCCTAAACAAACCACAGTTGGGGCTAATACCCACTTCAGGCACCCCCGCTACACACAATAAAACAAATACACACACAACAGCCCCACACTAAATAAATAAATAAATAAATATATATAAATAAATATATATATATTACAAAAAAAATTACACACACAACAGCCCCACACTAAATACATAAATAAAATAAAATAAATATATATATATATGACAAAAGAAACAAACAAGAGTGAAGTAGCGCCTCTAATATATCCTGGACAAGGCTATTACATTGAAGAACTAATTAACCCTACCGTGAAAGCGTTTAGTGGGGTGATGTGATGATAGCAAATAGTACCTGCTAAAACCTATAATCTCAGAGTTGGTGTGATGATAATTTAACACGATACTAATAATTAAAAATGAACAATATATTCAATAATAATAACATAAAAAATTAAAAAAATGATTAAATAAAAAACCTTTATAAAAAACCTCTGAAAAAACAAAGTCCCGTTCCAAAAGCAATGACATCCAGGTATTGGCAGCCCGTTTCAAAGGGATCACTACTCCCTAAATATATCTGTGAAAAAAAGAGAAAAGAAAACAGGCGCACCTAATGCATTAACATAATAACAAATGTTTTATAGAACTTAAAATCAAGCAAATGCCCACTCACAAGAGTACTAAAAAAATAAGCAGGTATGAGTTTGGCTCTCATGTGCAAGCAACGCTGTCCAATAGAGATGATGGCGTCCTCTCGTGCCTCTCCTCCGTGTAACCGGATGGCCAGAAGTGAAGTCCTTCCAACTCGGTGCTCAGTTTGAGGTGTCCCTCCGGGAACCAGCAGCTTCAGAGTCTTAGTGCCGGCAACAATAGCACGGGAGACCAGGAACCAGCGTCTCTCCTCCAAAAGCACCAAAGATCATGGGCAAGTGACGGCTTCAGTCAGACCGTGCCCTACGCGTTTCGTCATCTATGATAACTTCATCAGGGGTTACCCACTAGACGCCCCTTCACAGTATTTATAGGGAGGTACTTTGCATACATTAATTATTTAATCAATTATACAATTAACTATTAAAAAATGTATCAATCACATAAAGTCAATCACTTAGTGTTGTGGGGACCCAATTGAGTTTTTTAGAGAATATGTCCAAAATAGGACACAAAGGGATATTGCAATCAATTTAAATTAGATTTAAGGACTATTAACAGTAAGTGAATTGTTTTATGATGTATCAAGTGTTTTGAAGGTTGTTAATTATAATCACAAGTGAGGATTAAGGAAATACGTATAGAACCAAAGAGTATATAATATGGTGAATATACAAAGAGTTGAATCCTTGCAATACTCACTTTATATAATAATTCAATTTTACTTCGCAGAACTCTATTGGTAACCAGATTCAAAGTGACATCTGGTTTCTCTTTTTAATAAAATCAGGTTTTATTTTTATTTTTAATATGACCCATAATTTTTCAGAATCTGGAAAAGAATTTAAATTGTAACTAATGTGAACATTATACTAGTATATATATCTCAACAACAATTGACCACATAATTGAATCAAAAAAATTTTTTAACCCATAAAGTGCATATACTAAACGAGTCGTATTTTCTAACCCATACAATACACATAATAAACATACCTAATGTCACACGTAAAATAGCAGTGTGAGTGCCAGGTTTATTAATTCCAATGTGGAGCCAGAGGAGTAGCAGCAAGTGGATTTGAAGCAAGAACAGAAGAAAAACATGGCTTGCTTATATACTGTATGGTGCAAATATATATATATAATAATATGTGTTATGATTTTGCTAATACGTGTTATTCTAACTATTAAAAATGTAAATGTGAAATTTGTGATGGTGATAATAAATTGAGTATTATGTGAAAAATATAATAAATGTGTGAAGTGTGAATGTTGTGAATGTAATGATATATATTAAATGCCTATTAATGACACACACACACACACACACACACACACACACACACACACACTGATACCCACACACACCCCGCCAGCCCCTGCACCGCCCGCACATCGCGCAGCCACCACTGCCCGCCCCCGAGCCTATCTCCCACACCAAGTGGACGGGGGGAAGTGAGCGCCGGGGGGCAAAGGTGGGAGCGCGCCGGGGGGGCAAAGGCAGGCGCGCGCGCCGGGGGGCAAAGGCAGGCGCGTGCGCCGGGGGGCAAAGGCAGGCGCGCGCGCGCCGGGGGGCAAGGGCAGGCGCACCCCCGCTACCACCTCCTATTGCGCACCCCCCCATGGCTGGGACCCGGGACCCGGGACCCGGGACAGAAGGGGGACACTCACCGCACACAGTGAAGCCGGGAACGGGAAGGCAGTCAGTCACGTGTGCGCTTCACAAAGCGGAAGCCCCGCCCCCGGCTTCCTCTGACATGCCTGCGACGGTGTGACCAATCCCCTGCGGGCCGGCCGGCATTCTAAGTCCCGCCCCCGGCATTCTCCATCACTCAGTCCCCCCGGCAGCATTCACACACACAAATACAAAATACTTACCGGCCGCCGCATTCTCCTCACCGCCGCTGCACCGCAATACCGGGACCAGGGACAAAAACCGGTACAAAAACCGGGACAGACTTAAACCGGTACAGGCCTCAAAAATCCGGGACTGTACCGGTAAAACCGGTACGAATGGTCACCCTAAAGATACCGGCATCCCATAACAGGGCCTGTATCTCGGGAAACAGGTGGTCCCCGGACCTCAAACAACACGGGTTCTGCTCCAGAGACCCCCTGCTCATCTACACTATTAATAAAATGGAAATGTAAAAATATTTTTTATACGCCGAGATTTGTGCAGAGAGCGGCGGATCTCTCTGCTGCAGCAGACAGATCTCGCCGGGTGAGCCCTTTTCGGAGGGCAGGTCACCTTGTCGCCGGCAACTCGTCATGTTTGCTAATGTTGCTCTCACTGCTATTCTGGGCCTTCCTGCATAACGTGAGAGCCACTCGGCAAAAACATGGCGAGTTCAAAACCCTGCCGATAATTTCTGTAGCCCCGGTCTCTTTTCAGCCTCAGAGACCCCCTTGCCTGCGCGCCGAGCGGTCGCGGGTGCCGCCGGAGGCAGCGACGGACCCGCCGGCACGTCGAGAAGGTGGGGGCCGGAGCGGGGAGCGCTCCGAGGCTCTGCGGCGCACCCGGCCAGCGGGGGCCGCCATTGTGTCTGCTCGCGGTTGCGCAGTGTAGTCGCGCACGCGCTGTACAGTGCCAGGAGTGCCGGCAGCAATGTTAAGGTTGGCGTGAGGTCGCACATGCGTAGAACCACCGCGGTAGCCATTACAAGATCGCGCAGGCGCAGTAAGGGTAGCACACACTGTCCCAATGCTAAAGAGGTCCTGAGTGGACTACAATTCCCAGCAGCCTCTGGGGATTGCCCTTTCACCCACATCACGTGCAGCCAGCCAGCAAATAGGGTTTTGCAGCTTCTCCTGTGGAGGAAGGCTACAATGTTGCGGGGACCACGTTTGGCAGTTGAAGCTGGGAGCAGGAAGGGGAAGGAAGGGTGTAGGAGCCACTTGCTCCCTACACCCTTCCTTCCCCTTCGGCCGTGAAAAGCATGTGATTTTGGGGGGAAAAAATAATTTTGATGACGTCATTGAAAGGCAATGACGCCAGCCAATCAGAATGGCTGTGCTTCAATTGCCTTTAAGATGACGTCATGAAAAGAAAGATGGCCGGCCTCACATGGTACGGTAGCCAATCAGAGCGTGAGAACTACATCCCTACTCTGATTGGCTCTAGTAGACCATGTGACAGAGGCTTTGGGGAGAACGGATTTGACGTCATTTAAAGCCTGTCACATGGACCTCCGGAAGGAAGAAGAGGGCGTGGCAGCAGATGGTAAGAAGACGGTAAGAAGACCCCCAGAAGAAGCCGGAAGACGGAAGAACACAGATGAAGACGGTGACAGAATGGATTACAACTAAAAGACAAGCTTCGTTTATTATTTTATGTTATAAATAACACAAAGCCCAGCACACACTGTCTTTAGATAATAGAACAAATGAAAAACATTTAATATGTAACACAAACCACAAGTATAAGAACCACACCCCCTACATCAAAAATCGATAACTTAACTTAACTAAAACAGGCAAAAACAAAGGGAATAATGGAGGGGGGAGAGGGCAGTGAATAAGGTACAAACACAGTAGGGTCAAGACAACACATAGGTGGGTACAAACAATGGGGAAGCAGCAGGGGGGCAACGTAACATTTCGGGGAACAACCCTTCATCAGGCCCGTTCCTCCTCTCTCCAATGGAAGAGAGGGGTACTTCCCTGTCCCCCAGACCCACAATAAAAATGTCAAGTCCCACAAAGAGACTGAATAACCCCCACACAAACAGTTCAATAGGGTATTAGTGAACAACCAAAATGGTGAGTATATAGCAAAGTCAGAAGGAGCAGGATAAATGATGTGAGGCAAAAATGCAAACCACAGGCAGTCTAGTGAAACTCAGCAATCCTGCTCCTGTCAGAGGCTGAGGGCATCTGTGTGACACTTGATGCGATTGATTGGCAGATGAGAATGATTTTATTAGGAAATAGTATTTTGTTAGACTGTGGCTGATATGGAGAAGTGGTATTTTTATTTGTGCATGTTTTTGTTAACCCTTAAACATTTCCTTGTATGTTGGTTCATCATGTGTATATATATGCATATATATATGCATATATATAGTGTCATGATGAAGCCACTGTACAAATGAATGGGTGAAGGGTGGGTATCGTCAGGGTGGCTTAACCCCTTAATTACCTATGCGGTTATTATCCGATAAGGTGATAAAGGGGTTAATTGATATCAGAATGTAATTGCAATGTATTGGCTATGTATTTTGTTGGCAACAGAGGACATGGATTTTGCTGGCGAGGCGCTCCTTATTGATGAGGTCAGTAGAACTTTATTTATTTTATTATGCTACTTAATGTGTTTAATATTGGGCAAATAATCTATTATCCCTATCTGGATAATAGTTATTTTGCACATTATTGTACTGTATGTGTTGGGGGGGGGGGGATTGATGTATTTAATGCATAGGACATGTTTATTTTTTTACATACAGGGTTGTTTCCTCAGGTCTGCGGGGGACCTATGGAGACCACCTGCGGTCTCCTCAGGCTTCTCACAGGTAAACGGCTGCCGGGTCCACGGGGGACACCTGCCCATCTGTGGGGGCACTATGGACCCGTAGGGACCACCCGAGGGCCCCCAGACCTCCGTGGGAACCATGCGAGGCCCCTCAGACACCTGTGGGTCTGACCCGGGGCCCCCCAGACAGCCACGGGCCTACCCGTGGGGACCCCATTGTGGCCCACGTGACCCGCGGAGACCACCTTGGTGAACAACGGCGCCTGGCGGGGACCACCCGTAGGCCCCCAGACCCTGTTTGAAACATGATGCTGGGCTACTGTAGGTCTGTGAGGTGACCCGTCAGGCCCATCGGGGACTCCCGTGGGCCTGGGGTATTAACCCTGTATGTAAAATAATAAATCATGTATTTATGGGGGGGGCACAGGGGGTGGGTTATGTATTTAATAAATATAATGATGTTTATTGTGGGGCTGTGTATTGTTTTTATTTGGGTACTGGGGGTGGGGGAAGGGGGTATTGGCCCCAAGGGTATGTGGGTAGGCCTCCCTTGTGGGTAGTGGGTGAGGGTGGATAGGCCTCATGGGGTGGGGGGGTACTGGGAGAGGGTATGTAGTCCTCCCGAGTGGTGGGTGAGGGTGGGTTAACCCCTTAATGACTGTAGCGGTGTATAACTGCTATGGTGATTAAGGGGCTAGGGGACATTACATTGGCTGTTTTTATTCTTGTTTATGTTTTGCAGCATCGGAGGGGGCATGGACGGTGATGAAGATGAGGATGGCCTTCATCGTGGCAGCCGGACATGGGTGAGTGCTATATGTATTTATTGTTCTTTATTTATTTTAAATGGGCAAATTCACTATTATCCATATGTGGATAATATTAATTTTTCACATTACTATACTGTATGTGTTAAGGGTGGTGTATTTATGTGGTGTAATTTTTTTTGGGGTGCACTTAATTGGTACTGCAGGCCTGCGGGGAACACCCGAGGGCCACCACTGACTTATAGTATCATTGCTGTGCATCCCAAAAATGTGATATATTTAATGGGGTATAGGGGTTGTTGGGGACACAAGGGGTGTATGTTGTTTATTGCAATGTTTATTGGGGGCAATTGTCCGCTATCCGCTATGGTAATGAAGCAGCATTAATGTATTTTCATAATATTGTGCGGGAGCAGGGGGTCCCCTGAGCTGAACCGCATTGATTTGTGGTTCAGGGACCCCCTGCTTCCTGAGTTACAGGCCCCGGTTTGGGGCATCGGTGCCAGTGTCGCCGCCATCTTTATAGCGGGCACGTTACGTATGGGACGCTATAAAGATGGCGGCGACACTGGCACCCGATGACACATACCAGGGCCTGTAACTCGGGAAGCAGGGGGTCCCTGATCCTCAAATCAATGCGGTTCAGCTCAGGGGCCCCCTGCTCACAGTACACTATTATTAAAAATATATTCATGTTGCTTCGTTACCATAGCACATAGCCGCAAAGGTAAGGAATGATTGTTTATTAATATGGGTGTTTTATTCATAGTGTACTGCACCGACACACTTTATTCGAGCAAATACCCAGTATGTACCTGGCAGATACCTGGAATGCGCCGCTCCTCACCTCTGACAAGCCCCGTTGCGTTTGTCTTCCCAGCCTGGGTTCATGCCTGGCTGACGGGCGGCTGATCTGTTAAATGATAATGATTAGGATTTAATAGGCTGCAATATTAAAACACAATTATTTTTTGTTTAACTCAAAGTACTACCTCCAAGCAAAAGGCACAGCCATGGGGACTATGTGTGCCCCCATGTACGCCAACCTTTATTTAGGTTGGTGGGAAGAGATCAGTGTCTTCTCCGAAGGTATGTCACTATACACCGACCGTATAGACCTTTGGATTCGCTACATAGATGACATCCTATTACTTTGGAGAGGCTCAAAAAAGGAGCAAGAAACTTTTCTATGTGTACTCAATTCCAATGATCACAATCTAAAACTCACTTCAGAGACAAGTGCAACAGAAATCGCGTTCCTGGACCTACGGATCACTGTAAATAATGATGGATATCTATCCACAAGCAACTTTAAGAAAAAAACTGCCACCAACAGCTATTTGAAAGCCGATAGCTTCCATCCTCAATCTCTCATTAGAGGTATCCCGACGGGCCAATATTTCCGCCTTAGAAGGAACTGTTCAGATACTAAAACCTTTAAAAAGCAAAATATGGAAATGAGGGACAATTTCCTTGCGAGGGGATACTCGAAACGACAATTGAAAACTGCGTACCATCGTGCCATCAACACCACACGCCATGATCTCCTCAAAACTAAGACAAATGAGAAATCAAATATGAAAGAAATTAGGTGCATTACGACATACCACAATCAGTGGAGAGATATTAATAATATCCTGTCCAAGCATTGGCATATACTGACTAATGACAATGACCTAAAACTGGTTTTGAAGAATCGCCCGTCAGTAGTATGGAGACGATCAGCCAATATCAAGGACCACGTGGTACACAGCCATTTCTCTGCAAAAAACAAAAAAAGCAAAACATGGCTTAGCATCCAAGGATGTTACAAATGTCATGGCTGCAAAGCTTGCACCTACATGAAGGAAAGCAAACAGTTCACTAACACTGGGGATACCAAGACATTTAGGATTAAACAATTCATCAATTGCAAGAGCTCAGGTATCATCTACCTTATCACCTGCATATGTGGCAAGAAGTATGTTGGCAAAACCAAACGTGAACTGAGACGTAGGGTTTTGGAGCACATTGGAGCCATAAGGAATTAATTGGATACTCCTGTCTCTCGCCACGTCAGAGAATTCCATGCAGGTCAGATCAATACCCTGACTTTCCAAGGAATAGATCATATACCACCCAGTATCCGCCGAGGAAACTGGGATAAAAAGCTGTTGCAATGTGAATCCAGATGGATTTATCTTCTCAATACACACTATCCATCTGGCATGAATGAGGGTTTTGTTTTTACCCCCTTCCTTTAACATCTCTGGACTTAGTAGACAGTTTCTCCATGCTTTGCACTACACACAGACAGTATATGTTCTCCTTGAATGTATCATAATGGTCAGGATGATTTTTTAAAAATAAATATACATTTTCTCTATCTGTGGGATGCAGTACCTATGCACCACCACTATTATTCTTGGCAATTAGGCGTCCCGCGGTCACCATGGCAACCACCGGGCATAAAGGGACCGCAAGGGACGCAGACACGCCCACCCCGGAAGAAGTCGCAAGAAGCGACGAAACATGCCGCATGTCGGGTCTCTGCCGACATAGTACTACCAGATAACCACCTAGTAGGAGATATATGATTCAGTTTGAACTATGCCTCTAGCAAACGATCATTGATACACCCATTTAAAGAGGTGTCTAAACTTTTCTTGCAGCATTTTGAGCTCATTGTGAACAAGGGAGGAAAGGTGTTTTAAACTATCTGCAGCTAATCTGCACTGTGCAGTACGAAATTGTTACTGTGTCTAGACCAGCAGTGTAAATACACACTGCACATGTGTTATATATGCTAACACACAGAGGGAAATACCCTAGTGTATATACTAAAAGTGAAAACCTGACCCGTTTTCAGTGCAGATTCCTACTACACTTTGAGGAAGCATATACACACTATCTACAGTAAACCTGCACTATGCAGCACAACATCGTGACTGAGTCTAGATCTGCAGTATAAATGTACTCTACATGTATATGTCAACACACAAAGGGAAATACCCTACACTGTACATACCTATAGCGAAAACCTGACCCGTTTTCAGTGCAGAATCCCACTATATTTTGAGGGAGCATACACACCTCCCCTGCCTAAGACCCAGCACTTAACCCTTTGGAGCTGGATATCCAATCCATTATAACTATATCTGGCAGTCACTATATGTGCTAAGAGGAAAACATCTATAACAGCAACACTGATATAAAGCATTGACTAAGACTGCTACACTAACTGTTTTCCTCTTTGTATCAGTGTATTTGCTCCAAGTTTATAAGTAAAACTTTGAATTTCCTCCGTAGTGTTTTACACCTTACCTGACTATTTTTGCTCCAATGTGCATGGTGTTGATCAATACACTGCGCTATATGCGCAGCAAATAATCCTGCAAATAAAAATAGCACCACTCTGCAGAATTTTCAGTTATCAACTGCCAGCAGTAAATATATAGCATTGTTCATTATTGGTAGCTACTAGGGTACCTGAGTAGTACTACAGACTCTCCTAGTCTATTTTATCTATGTTATACACATTACACCATACAATACCATTTGTATAAAGATTTTTAATAAAGACATATGATAAAACTTTTTTATTTTTATGCACACATTTATTCACCCCTGACCATATTATACTATAAGGTTTTGCTGTGCGCCTTTTAAAAGGGATCTTTTGGTGCCTCCTTTAGGCACATACTTCCAAGCCTGCATGATAAAGCCACTGCACAAATGAATGGGTGAAGGGTGGGTATCGGGCCAGGGTGGCTTAATCCCTTAATTACCTTTGCGGTTATTATCCGACAAGGTGATTAAGGGGTTAATTGATATCAGAATGTAATTGCAATGTATTGACTATGTATTTTGTTGGCAACGGAGGACACAGATTTTGCTGGCGAGGGGGCTTCTTACTGATGAGGTCAGTAGAACTTTATTTATTTTATTATGCTTAATGTGTTTAATAATGGGCAAATAATCTATTATCCCTATCTGGATAATAGTTATTTTGCACATTATTGTACTATATGTGTGTGGGGGGAGGGGGGTGGGATTGATGTATTTAATGTATAGGACATGTTTATTTTTTTTACATACAGGGTTGTTTCCTCAGGTCTGCGGGGGACCTATGGAGACCACCTGCGGTCTCCTCTGGCTTCTCACAGGTAAACGGCTGCCGGGTCCATGGGGGACACCTGTGGGGAAGAATCGGTGGCCCCACATCTGTGGGGGCACCACGGACCAATAGGGACCCCCCGTGGGCCCCCAGACCCCCATGGAAACCACCCGAGGCCCCTCAGACACTGTGGGTCTGACTCGGGGCCCCCCAGACTGCCGCGGGCCTACCCATGGGGACCCCATTGTGGCCAATGGTGACCCACGGAGACCACCTGGTGGACCACAGCGCCTGGCGGGGACCACCTGTAGGCCTGCAGACCCTGTTTGAAACATGGTGCTGGGCTACTGTAGGTCTGTGAGGTGACACGTCAGGCCCACCGGGGACTCCCATGGGCCTGGGGTATTAACCCTGTATATAAAATAATAAATCATGTGTTTATGGTGGGGCACAGGGGGTGGGTTATGTATTTAATAAATATAATGATGTCTATTGTGGGGCTGTGTATTGTTTTTCTTGTGGGTACTGGGGGTGGGGGAATGGGTTATTGGCCCCAAGGATATGTGGGTAGGCCTCCCTGTTGGGTAGTGTGTGATGGTGGTTAGGCCTCACGGGGTGGGGGGGTAGTGGTGGAGGGTATGTAGGCCTCCCGAGTGGTGGGTGAGGGTGGGTTAACCCCTTAATGACTGTAGCGGTTAATAACCACTATGGTGATTAAGGGATTAGGGGACATTACATTGGCTGTTTTTATTCTTGTTCATGTTTTGCAGCATCGGAGGGGGCATGGATGGTGATGAAGATGAGGATGTCCTTCATCGTGGCAGCCGGACATGGGTGAGTGCTATTTGTATTTATTGTATTTATTGTTCTTTATGTATTTTAAATGGGTAAAATTCACTATTATCCATATGTGGATAATATTAATTTTGCACATTACTATACTGTATGTGTTAAGGGTGGTGTATTTATGTGTAGTTATTTTTTTAGGGGTGCACTGAATTAGTACTGCAGGCCTGTGGGGAACACCCGAGGGCCACCGCCGGCCTATAGTATCATTGCTGTGCATCCCCAAAATGTGATATATGTAATGGGGGGTATAGGGGTTGTTGGGGGCACAGGGGTTGTATGTTGTTTATTGCAATGTTTATTGGGGACAATTGTCCCCAATAAACATGCTATTATGCCTTAACCCCTTCATTGCATTAGTGGCTATCCGCTATGATAATGAAGCAGCATTAATGTCTTTTCATAATATTGTGCGGGAGCAGGGAGTCCCCTGAGCTGAACCGCATTGATTTGTGGCTCAGGGACCCCTTGCTTCCTGTGTTACAGGCCCCGGTTTGGGGCATCGGTGCCAGTGTCGCCGCCATCTTTATAGCGGGCATGTCGTGTATGGAACGCTATAGAGTTGGCGGTGACACTGGCACACGATGACACATACCGGGGCCTGTAACTCAGGAAGCAGGGGGTCCCTGATCCACAAATCAATACGGTTCAGCTCAGGGGACCCCCTGCTCACAGTACACTATTATTAAAAATATATTCATGCTGCTTCGTTACCATAGCACATAGCCGCAAAGGTAAGGAATGATTGTTTATTGATATGGGTGTTTTATTTATAGTGTAGATGTGCAGAGGGTCTCCGGAGCTGGATCGCTTTGGTTTTAGGTCCGGGGACCCCCTGCTTCCCGAGATACAGGCCCCTTTATGTGGTGCCGGTGTCCCTCTGCTTTGTTTACATTCCACGGTCACGTGATCGGGACATTTAAATGCAGAGGGATACCGGCACCTCATTACGGGGCCTGTATCTCGGGAAGCAGTGGGTCCCCGGATCTGAAACCAATGCGGACCCCCTGTACATGTACACTATCAATAAAATTGTAATTAAATTTTTTTTTTAATGTGCCAATGTTTGCGCCGAGAGAGCGGCGGATCTCTCTCTGCTGCAGACACATCTCGGCAGGGGACGGCTTCTCGGCAGCTTTTCGCCAGGCAGACTGTCTTGTCACCGGTTACTCGCCATGTTTGGCAATGTTGCTCTCGCTGTGATTCGCCAGGGCCCTTCCTGCATACAGCGAGGGCAACACGCCAAAAACATGGCGAATTCAAACCCTATGCGAATGTAATTTTCCACCGCTTACTGCATGACCCCCACTGTTTGAAATTTGACTCATTTCTACATTGCTTAGTTTTTTTTATTATTGTGCACAATGGCAAACTAATTTGAACCTGCGCACATCTTCAATCAGTCTTGCTGATCGGTTTAACAATATAAGCATTTAGAGCAAAAAAATAAACGACTGGTTCAAAAATATGTATGTTTTAAATTTGGTTTATGAAAATATTGTTTGCTCAGTTTTGTGAGCTATACTCTGTTCCACAGGTCAACTAGTTTTACTACTGTAATGTAATTATTATTACTAAAGAAAACGAGTTTGATATTGTATAATGGAGGAAATGTAACAGTAAGTGGAGAAATAATATAATGTAACGTCCTTATTTTTCCATAGCTCCTTAAACAGTTATATTTAATTTCTTCACAGTTTCTAATAATAGAATTCAAATTAAAATATCTTTCATGCTCATTTCATCCAAGTAGCTGTGTGATACCATAACGATGGATACCCGGAAGCTGCAATCCTCTCACCTTCACGAGGACGCTAACTTGAAGCTGTTTTCTCCACTCCTTACACACTGCAGGCTGGATGGCTTTCCTGTTAAATCTGGGACTGTGAGATTGTGAGGTCCTGTTTTCTCAGGATCGGACCCTCTGTGGAAGTGGCATTTTCGATGAGCGGATGACTGGATCTCAATGATCCTTTTTGTTGTAAGTGCTATTTGTCCTTTTATATATAAATTTTATTGTGCTGAAATTTATTTGGTTTTTGTTTTTCCTCTTGCACCGTTTTTTTTAAATTAGTAAATAAATGTTGTACTTACCCCTGCCTTGATTCTCCTCATCTTAGCTCTCTCTGTGGGCAGCAACAGTAAAATAAAATAAAAAATAGTTACCTGCCTGTAACCTTTTGATCGCCTTAGCGGTTATTAACCGTTATGGTAATTAACGGGTTAACCTCCCCCCTGCTTCCTACCTGGTAGACCTAACCACCCCAGGGCAACTACCTCCATCCTCCAACCATTTTACCCCTATCACCTATCATATGACTAATAGCACTTTTGCCCATTTGTGCTGAAATACTGTATTCATATATACACAATACAATACAATTGATATTACAGTACAAAACATTACAGTACACCCATTTATTGTCAATGTGCTTATCTACAGTATACCCTCAATAGATAACCACAATGTCAATCAATGGGCAACATAAAAAAATAACATTTAAAAAATAAATACATTGCAATTAAATAAAAACAAACATTTATCACATTGACAATCAATGCATTTTTTGGCTAATGTCTGTTTTTATTTAATTGCAATTTTTTGGCTATCTATACCCTCAAAGAGGCATAGATAAATACATTGCCAATCAATGGGCATCCTATACAAAAAAACACACAATAAAATAAAATACAAGTGTTTCTTACTCTTCCAGGGATAAAGATTCTCCTCATCAAACTGTGGCACCATCAACTCGACGCATGAAGCAATGATCATCATCTTGAAAAACACAATTTTGTGCAGAAGTCCATGATCCTCAGTTGCTTGAAGAGGAGTCCCTGTTGAGTAGATCTTATCATCATTCTTTTCTTATCTTCATCCTTTTAATCTTTCTTCTCTTCAATAGGTACTGCAGGAGATGCTGCAATGCTGTTTTCTTCCAGTCAAATGAGACGTGATATGTCTTATACAGTAAAAGGCCTGTGATGTCACATTTGGCTGACAAATGGTGCATCCACCAGTCATATATGTGGATGTACCATGTATCCAGACATTAGGTTTAGCAGAGCACAACCTCTATTAAACTTGATGGAATAACATTGTACATCCACCAGTCTGATTGGTGAATGTACTATGTGATGCGTTTACTTTTTTGGAGTGATGTGACATCACCTTAAAGGGAGATATACCATGCCATCAGGTACCATGCCTCCATCCCTTTAAGGTGACGTCACACCACTCCAGAAAAAGGAAAGACATCGAATGGTACATCCACCAATCAGATTGGTGAAAGTATCATGTGATTCCGTCAAGTTTGGTAGTCATTCTCTACTAAATCTGATGTCTGGACACATGTACATCCACTAATCTGACTGGTGGATGTACCATTTGTCAGTAAAATGTGATGTCACAGGTCTAATACTGTATGAGGCCTGTCACATCTTATTTGACCAGAAGAAGACGGGGTGCAACATCTCCTCCTGCACCTGTTGAAGAGAGAAGACAAGAAAGAAAATTAGATCTAATCACCGGGGAGTTCTCTTCAAGCAACTGAAGATTATGGATTTCTGTACATCATGGTCTTCTTCAAGATGAGAATCATTGCTTCATGGGTCAAGAGTTGTTGGTTCTGCAGTTGGATAAGGAGGATGAATCTATATCCCGGCAATGATAAGAAACACTTGTATTGTATTTTATTTAATTGTGCATTTTTTTTATGTTGCCCATAATTTGCTCTGTCTGTGTTTTATGATCTGTCTCTGGTTTTAAATATATATTGCCATGCTAAGAAGCACTCATCTGTGACACTCATATGCTTATATATATGTTGTGGTTATTTTGGGGGTTCAATAGGAGCTTGTTAGGTGTCCAGTATGTTTTACAATTCTTGTTCAGCTGGTCTTAGCTGATTGGAGGGTGGCAACCTCCTACCTAATTGAAGCTTACCCCCTCCCACATATAAATAGTTAAAAGCTCACTCCATAGCATCTCCCACTCAGGGGAACTTGCTTGCTTGCAGTATGGTTGTGTCAAATCTAATACAGAGTGCTTTTCCTGGTAATGTACAGGTTATTAAAAGCTTCAATCAGACTTAGAACTTTGCAACTAATATTGACAGATGATGATAATCATTCTTCTGGTATGCAAGGTTATTAAGAATTTATATTAGTGTTAGGGACCCCTGGAAATGTGGTCTGCCGTGCAGTGGCTCAGGGGCTTACAACAATTTTGGCCAAAAATATTAAACTAAAAGACCATTTTGTTTAATAGATATTTATACATATATATTTAGGCAATGTACCGTATATGAGTTTCACTGGATGTGCACTGAGGTCTGTCTGTGTTTTATGTTCTGTCTCTGGTTTTAAATATATATTGCCATGCTCAGTAGCACTCCTCTGTGACACTCATATGCTTATATATATGTTGTGGTTATTTTGGGGGTTCAATAGGAGCTTGTTAGGTGTCCAGTATGTTTTACAATTCTTGTTCAGCTGGTCTTAGCTGATTGGAGGGTGGCAACCTCCTACCTAATTGAAGCTTACCCCCTCCCACATATAAATAGTTAAAAGCTCACTCCATAGCATCTCCCACTCAGGGGAACTTGCTTGCTTGCAGTATGGTTGTGTCAAATCTAATACAGAGTGCTTTTCCTGGTAATGTACAGGTTATTAAAAGCTTCAATCAGACTTAGAACTTTGCAACTAATATTGACAGATTTATTATAAATCATTCTTCCTGGTATTGCACAGGTTATTAAGAATTTATATTAGTGTTAGGGACCCCTGGAAATGTGGTCTGCCATGCAGTGGCTCAGGGGCTTACAACAATTTTGGCCAAAAATGTTAAACTAAAAGACCATTTTGTTTAATAGATATTTATACATATATATTTAGGCACTGTACCGTATATGAGTTTCACTGGATGTGCACTGAGCTCTGTCTGTGTTTTATGTTCTGTCTCTGGTTTTAAAGGCTACACAACAATACAGATGGAACCTTTGGTTTGGGTGGTCTCTCTTTGCGGGTCCCATATGGCATCCTCCCCCGCACATTTTTCACATTCACTGTGTTACCAATATTGTTTTGTCTTTTTTATGGCTGACTAGATCGCCCTCCTGGAATTTGGAGGAGAACATGTGTGACAGGACTCTGAGACAGTCTTGACTAAGGGTTGAGAGGACGTTTGTTAGCCTTTTATTGTTATTTACAAATTAGCACGTGGTGGTGTGTGTTATTATATTAGACATATTCACGTTAATATTAAGATTTATATATTCACGAATTATTATTGGTATATATTCACATATATATGTACAAGTGTATGTATATATTCACTAAATATCATTGGTTCCACAAGCTATATAAGCACTGAGTAAGAGTGTTTGTGCGCCATCCAGTGTTTTTTGACTTTTCAGTCAATAGGCAATGAAAAATATAAAATAAACAATACAAACCAGAAACCTGAAAAAATAAAATACATTTACATACATATTTACCTCTGTAAGAATTGGCCATCCGAATCCAGGGGTATATGGAAGCTCTCGTACCACGACGTCATCCAACACCATCCACCTTGAAGATCCAGACCAGGTAACAGAATTCTTCTTTCTTTGATCTTCTAAGTCTTTTTTGTTTCTTGATCTGTAATTCTTTCTTTCGTTTCTTCATCTTCTTTCTTCATCTTTTAATCCAAAAACACAATGGTAAATTCACAACACGATGTTGACTCGTCGATTTCTTGAGCTCAAATAAGGCATCAAGGCCTTAAATATGACCTATGACAGTCATATTTTTAGGTCATATGGTACATTTCCAATCTGATTCATCATGTGCCTACCTCTTTTTTTTTTTAAAGGATGTGACGTCATATCTATGGGTACGTCCCATCCTTCAAACCGCATGGCCATATCACATGGTATTAGAGCCAATGGGATTGAAGACAATCCCATTGGTTGTTGTACCATGTGATAGGTTACCTTAGTTCAAAAGGATGTGCCATCACTTTAAGGGATGATGCCACATCCTTTTGAACTAAAGTAACCTATCACATGGTACAGCAACCAATGGGATTGTCTTCAATCCCATTGGATCTAATACCATGTGCTATGGCCATGGGGTTTGAAGGATGGGATGTACCTCCCTTGGAGATGATGTCACATCCTTCAAAAAAAAAGAGGCGGGCACATGATACAGTGTCCAATCAGATTGGAGCGGTACCATTTGACCTGAAACTTCAGAACACTAAAAAGTACAGCTAAACCCCGTTATAACGTGCCTCGTTATACCGCGATTCGGTTATAACGCGGTTTTCCCGTGGCTCCCGTTTTAAAAAAAAAAAAAAAAAAAAAAAAAATTTTTTTTAAAAATTTTTTTTTTTCATTTTTTTTTTTTGCACACTGCACACACTGCACACACTGCACACACTCACTGCACACACACTGCTCATTGCTCACACTGCCACACTGCACACACACTGCACACTGCATACACACTGCTCATTGCTCACACTGACACACTGCACACACACTGCTCATTGCTCACACTGCACACACTGACACACTGCACACACACTGTACACTGCACACACACTCCTCATTGCTCACACTGCACACACACTCACACACACTTACAGACACTCACAGACACTCACACACACTTACGCACACGCACACACACTCACACACACTCCCACGCACACTTACGCACACTTACACACACTTACACACACTTACACACACTTACACACACTTACACACACTTAGACACTCACAGACACTCACACACACTTACACACACTTACACACACTTACACACACTTACACACTCACAGACACTCACACACACTTACACACACTTACACACACTTA
>CM071567.1:99389068-99446066 GCA_036426205.1 Ascaphus truei
GTTACCAGGCTGCTTAGTCATTTGTGCACTGCACTGTATTATTAGGTTTAGCGCTAGTCACAGTATATTTGTATTTATTATCTTTTTTAAAAACTGTATTTTCTTCATTGAAAGTTTCCATTTCTCAGATGCTTCCCGCCCACAATCCTCTTATGCCGTAAAAGTGTTTTTCACATTCTTGAATTATGCAACAGTGTATTTAAACTGCTTCTTCAGAACAGGCCCCCTTCAGAAGCACTTACCGAAATGCCCTCCTACTGTTTCTGTACGTTCCTCCTACATACCAATTAGATTGTACGCTCCTCGGAGCAGGGACTCCTCTTCCTAAGTGTTATGTTTGTCTGAAGCACTTATTCCCATGACCTGTTATTTATATTTATTTATTATTTGTTATTTATATGATTACCACGTGTATTACTACTGTGAAGCGCTATGTACTGCTGCGGCTCATCTTATTCTAACACATCGCCGGTTTTTCCCTGGCTTTTTCCTGGAATGCGACGCACTTCACTGGGAGCATGCCGCATTCATTTTGCGTTCTCAGCCACGGGTCATGCGTGGGTCATGCGCGGTTGACGCGCAGTTGATGCGTTTATTGAGAATGGTTCGGATTTAATAGGTTGCAATTCTTCGCGTGTCACCAGATGGCAGATATGCATGAATTGTAATGTGCATGCGCTTCAGTAATGTGTCGACTTGCAGGTGTTTCGTTTAAAAAAGATACCACAGTGTGCTATTGTAAATTGGCCTTGAGACTGAAGGAAGAGGTTGCAAAAATGTATCAATTTAGGCTTTTCATATTAAAGAAAGACAAAGACCAGTTTTGGTTACAGTATTCTCCAGAGAGCCGTCGCCATGAGTGTTCAATTTGCAGCAGTTTTCCAAAATCCCGACAGAAGTTACGCGTATTTGATATGGGCCACGATTAATGCAACAGATGATAAGATGGCAACAGTTGTTCAAATTTATAAGTATTTTAGCGAAAACTATGACTTTTACAAATTTTCGCCAGCTCCTCATACGTGGAAGCGTGCAATAAGGAAAAGGTTATGAAGCGATCCCTGTTTTTATCGTATTGAGCCACAATTTGTTGGAGGGTATTGGTGTGTATCACCAGCTTTTTCCTGTATCTATGATCATGCAGACGGCAAAAGGTGAAAGGTCATGTTAAAACCAACTAAGAAACAACAGTCGCTGCCAAGCAATGCACCAGCACCAGCACCGGCTTCCAATAACGGTCCCACCGTCAGTGACAACCCTTGCTGTCTACCCAGCAAGCCTGAGCCAGATTTCGCGTGCAGTTTCGATCAAGCTTGCATGTACCTAAGCAATTTCCAGCCTCATCAGCTCACTATAGGTGTACTAGTCCCGCTGCAAACTATCGACGTGGATGATCAAGAACATTGGACTGGCAGTGGCCCGGCGTCGGCGCCAGCTGAATGGAAAATTCTATGGTGAGTATTGTTGCCGTATTATTTTCTGTGTTTTTTTTATTTTGACAATACAGTATCAATATCGGCGTGATTATAAAGTCAAGCAATTCTCCTGTAAGCAATATTATTGGCTGACTCCTGTAAGCAATATTATTGGCTGAGCGGCTTCTCCATTACTGTGCTGCAGATACTGAACAATTGGTGGAACGCTAGGCGCATGCGCATTGGAACCTTCTTGAAACGAATATGCGTGTCATTACATCGACGGTAGGCACATGTGCATGTGAACAGGAGACGCCCCCCGAGAAAATTATTGGTGGGACTGGCTGGGAACTTCTTTAGGGGGCTGACCATTACAGTAAAACTATTCTTTTTGGCAATGAAATGTACATGGCGGATATGGTCTAGAAATAAAAATAAATATGGTCTGACAGCCAGTCCAACACTACTAACCCCTATATTCCATAACCCTGAATTCTCCCCAGGCTGGCAACCACAGAGACTCAATAAATTTAAGACGTTAAAGCTGATGGTAGCTGACGACTTTGTAGATAACGGTATAATTCTACCACTCCAGGCGCTGGAGAAGAAACACCAAATCATAAATATACCAGTGTTTGGTTACCTCCAAATCAAGCACTACCTGCAATCAGTCTCCAAAGATTCGTCATTCAAAAATTTAACACATTTTGAAAGACTGTGTAGGAAAGGATACTACTGTAAAGGGCTGATTTCGGAGATATATCTGGGCCTGGCACGATCAGTGGGTTGTTCCCAACATAGCTATTTGATCAAATGGGCAGAAGATTTGAATACAGAGATCGATAGAGAAGACTGGGAGGACATTTGGGAGGTAGCTGCAAAAACATCAATCTGTACCACTAGCAAAGAGAATATTTATAAAATTCTATTTCATTGGTACCTAACCCGAGCAGGCTGGCTAAGATCTTCCCCGGGTCCCCGGATTTGTGCTGGAGGGGATGCGGGCAAAAAGGAGATATGGTTCATATTTGGTGGAGTTGCCCAAAAATTCAGGTATTCTGGGTCATGATACAAACATTGATCAGAGAGTACTTGGGGGTGGAGGTTGAGGTGGAACCGCTGACCATGGTGCTGGCCAAACCAATAGATGAATTAGGAACGGCAGAAAGTAAGATGATCACTCATGTAATGACAGCTACCCGCTGGTTATTGCGGCTGCCTGGAAAAAGGTGAATGCGCCTTCTAGGCAGACTGTCTTACGGAGACTAAGGGAAATAAAAATGATGGAGCTCCTCACAGCACAGTTGAACCAGAAAACTGACAAATTTCACAAAATTTGGGAAATATGGCCAGGAAACGAGAGACCCCATAGAAATAAATATAGAAAGACCAGACAAATGGGCTCGTCCTACCCCCCCACCCCTCCACCCCTCCCACCCTTCTTTTTCTTCTTTTCTACGTTCTTCTCTTTCCTTTGTTAAGCCCATGAGAGAAGCTTACGGAAGCGGCTGCTTCCCTAACACAACCGGAAATAGGAAGACAGACCACACTTATTCAAAAACAGTGTTATAGCAACTATTTTATTTCAGTAATGATGACGAACTGTTAATGCCCTTTGTTGTATGGACAAGTGACACTGTTAAAACATCACATGTATTCCAAGACTATATATTTGTTATGTCTCTCTAAAACAATAAAAAAAATTGAAACAAAAAAAACCTATTCTTTTTGTTTTTCCTCAGAAAAGAAAACGGCTAATGGAGGGATTTCGATGGATAATATCGCTTTGTGTAACAATGCCTGCACATTGCTGAATCGGATTTAAAAACCCACGTACCGGAGTCTACAGTTTAGTGGCCGTCGTTATTGATTAGGATAGAATACTGTAGCTGAAACAGTATGCTGATGTTTTCTGGCCGTACAGTATACAATACTTTTTGATATACAGTATACTGTGTAATAAACCCGAAAAAATAAAAATTATGCATTTATTCTACATGTAATACAGTACTGTACATACAGTATGTGTCTTCTATACAGTGCCAGTACATACAGTACAGTACAGTACTGTATGTGTCTTCTATTATTTTTAATACTCTTGTACTGAGCATGCCTACAGTATACAGCACAGTATGCCTGGACAGTAGTGTACATTCTAGAAACACTGTATTTTGTTACAGTAGCAAAGGAGCTAATGGAACAATGTAAAACAAATCAACATGTTCTTTTATTGGTGGAGTAAGTACAAAAACATTTATTTACAAATACTGTACAATGTATAAACATTTTAAGTGCACAGCAATTCAAAACATCAACAGGTGTATGGTTTACTGCTACATTAGTGAAAACATTTATGTATAGAAAGTAAAAACATTTACAGTCAGTCAGTATGGTTTACAGTCACATGTTTTGAAAACAAATTCTTTATTCATAAAATATACAAAACGCAACATCTCCTTTATTAAAGAACAGCAAGTCAAAACATATACAGTGGGATGGTGTGCAAAACAGTCTGCACCAGTACAGTCCTCTAGGGCAGCAAACAGGCCCGGTTTTCAGGGTAACCTTTGAAAACCGTGCCTGTTTGCGGCCCTCAGGGACTGGAATTGTGCAGGTCCTGTGTGTGTGTACAGCAAGTTAAAACATTTCTGTATAAATACAAGTTAAAAAACACACAACAACATCTGCTTTATTTAAGTACAGCAGGTCAAAACATGTACAATACAGTTCAGCACAACAGTATGGTCTTACCTGTGATTAAAAAAAATCTTTTTTCATAAAATACAGTATACAAAACGCAACATCTCCTTTATTAAAGAAACATACAGTGGGATGGTGTGTAAAACAGTCAGTCAGGCCTGCACCACTACAGTCCTCGAGGGCAGCAAACAGGCCCGGTTTTCAGGACAACCTTGAAAACCGGGTCTGTTTGCGGCCCTCCGGGACTGGAATTATGCAGGTCCTGTGTGAGTGTACAGCAAGTTAAAACATTTCTATATAAATACAAGCTAAAACACACAACAACATCTCTTTTATTTAAGTGCAGCAGGTCAAAACATGTACAGTACAGTTCAGCACAACAGTATGGTTTTACAGTACCCGTGATTAAACCAGAAAGTCCACCAGATTGTCCGTCCATGGCCGATTCCTTGCATGGCGCAAAACACCATTAATGCAGTCTCTAACGCCTTTCATTACAGGATTGTAATTGTATAAAAGCGCTGCAATTACCCCAGAATGGTCTTTCTTAAATTGGCAGGAAGCGCCTTTTTTATGCGATTTCATTCGTAGTTCACTCTGAAGGCACAGTTGCAGTACAAAGAGTAGGGCACATGGTGCTTAAAAAGAAAGTAACAAGGCATACTTGTGGGGTGCACCAGCACTCATCGCCCTATACTTTTCCCTGAACGCCGGTGGCAGATCGCACTGGGTGATGTCGGGCACCGTATCGATGCGTTCGAATGTAGGTCTTCTAGGAGCGGGTGTGCTTGAGGCGACAGGCGATGGTGGTTTGTCTGGGAGGAAGCTTTCCTCCGGTCTTGGTCGCCGTGTTGTCTCCTGGCATGGTCTTGACGGGGTTGTCATGTCCTCCTCAATGGCATACATGTACAGTACATCTTCTGGTGGAGGGGGTGCGCTTGGTGATGGAAGGGGGTCGATGCTCCCATTCAGCACATCCATGCCACCCTCCTGCTCCGGTGTCGGGGAAACAGGGGCATGAACACCGAGCAAATTATGTATACCCGCTATATCAGCCTCTATCTTCTCCATATCTAGCATCCGTTGATCCATATGTAGCATCCGTTGCTCCACATTTAACATGGTCTCCAGAAGCAGATCTATCTTTGCCAGTACAATAGAGTTCCCGGGGATATCCACAGTTATCCCATGCAGCATCCGGTCTAACGAGCTGCTTCTTGTGCATGGCGTGTGGACATCTGGGTGGATAAGTGCAACGGAGGATGAGATGGGGGTTCCATGGAGAGAAGCGTCAGTCTCGTCAAAGAAGGGTAGAGGAGGTGACCTGTGGATATCCGGTAGAGGAGAAGCGGCAGCGTCGTCGAAGAGGGATGGAGAAAGAGACCTTTGGATTTCCGGGCGAGAAGCAGAGTCGTCTAATAGAAAAGGAGAAAGTGACCCGTGGATTTCAGAGGCACCAGCGGCAGCATCGTCGGATAGAACTGGAGAAGATGGCCTGTGGGTTTCCGGGAGGGCGGCGGCAGCTTCGATGACGAGGGGTGGAGAAGACGGGCTGAAGATTTCCGGGACTGTGGCGGCAGAGTCGTCGAAGCGTATGGGAGGAAGTGGTCTGCAGGTTCGATGGGTTGGCTCCCATTCGTTTTGCGTCGATTGTACATCACCGTATTTCTTCTTGACATAATAAGGCTGACGTCTATGAAAACCCTTAGCCTTTGGGGTCAGCAGAAGGTTTTCTTTATTAGCCTTAACCTGTCCCTTTTTCCTTGGCGTGGAAACGGCAACCGCCATGACAGGCACGGCAGAGGCGAGAGGGTTCCTGCGTCCGTAGAATCGGGGTTGATCCATGGAAGCAGATGGCATAATGCTGTATCTGGACAAGGGCAAGTTCAGATAAAGATCATAGAGTGGTGGGCTATGCAAAGTGTGTAACCTTTTATGCATGGCGGAGATGTACAGGTGTTGAAAGTGGGCGTACTCTAATGTGAGTCATTCCCGTATAAATACACCATCCATTTTGTGGATTCACTGCACATTGAATACACATCGACTAAACATCGCATATACATTCTTGTGTTTGCATTTCTTTCTACTCGCAGCAATGCCTGTTAAAAAGATTTCCATGGATCTCAGCATGCGAATTAAGGAGATGTACACGAGCGGACACCGAATTGCTGCTATCCAACGCTGGTTAGCTACTTCTGGCCTTGTTGTGCCAGCAACCACCGTGAGCTATCATGCACACAGATAAAACAGAGAACGCAAAAGGGCACCAAGGGTAACAAACACGTAAGTATATTTATACAACTTAAAAAAAAAATTATATCAAATAATGTACTGTAGATCTACAGTACTCTATCTAATATTTTTGTTATTTCTGTAGATTTATATTACAACAGTATATATATTTTTTCTATTTATATTTATATTACAACAGTATATATATTTTTTATAGTTATATTTATATTACAACAGTATATATATTTTGTATATTTTGTATATTTATATAACAACAGTACTTTATATATATATATTTTATATTTGTATTACAACAGTATATATTTTTTCTATTTATATTTATATTACAACAGTATATATATTTTGTATATTTTGTATATTTATATTACAACAGTACTGTATTTATATTTTTTATATTTATATTACAACAGTATATATATTTTTTATATTGCTGCATATTAATAGAACAATATATTGTATCCTGTTGATCTTCTGTCTCTAATATTTTTATTTACCGGATTGTTTTTCTTTACATTGTAGGGAGTTAACTCTTCTGGTGGACAAAATAAGTGAAGATAATGATGAGAAGAGTGCATTAAGGGTCAAATACACTCTGCAGGAAAATCACAATCTCACTGTATCCGAGACCAGCATAAAGAAGATGAGACGCAGCATTGGATGGAAATATGGATGTGTGATGTTAGTACTGGACAGTACAGGAGGTAAAAGTGTTGTTTAGGAAACTGTACTGTACCGCTAAAATTATTTATTCCTTGTCATTACAGAGCGTTCCCCATGATACGGGACATAAACAAAATAAAAAGAGTGGTCCAGGCCCAGGCATGGATCGACAGTAGAGAAACTTTCCAGGATTGCATCTTCACTGACGAGTCTACTGTGTCGCTGGAGGGATTTGCAACCTTTGCACTCCACAAAAAAGGCTGCATATCTTTAAGCCGCTGCCAAAACACCCCGTAAAGCTGCATGTGTGGGGTGCCATCTCTAGGCGTGGACCAGGATGCATTGTCATCTTTGAAGGTAAAATATATAAAATATAATGTAGCCTTATGCACTGTACTTCTCTAGTGTAACCTTACTGTATGCACTGTACTGTACTATTGTGCAGTTTTTTGAGCACTTTTCTTTTCTTGCTATAGGAATCATGAATAAAGCTTTCTTCCAAGACAACAATGTCCCTGAGATGCAATACATCACACGCGAGTTCCCGGATGGTCACCGTTTCTACCAGGACAACGATCCGAAGCACACCGCGTCAAAAGCGCATACCTTTGAGCTCGGTATCAACTGGGTGAAGACGCCAGCGGAGTAAGTGCGGTAACCGTGTTTCATTTTTTTCCCACTGTTTTTACTGTGTACTGTATCTCTTTAACTAATTGTCCTTTTTTTCCAATGACAGATTGCCAGACTTCAATCCGATCGAAATGGTCTGACATCAGCTGAAGGACCATATCCGGAAAGTGGTGAAACCCTCCAAAAAGGACAAGTTGCTGAAAGGCATAATGAGTTTTTGGAACGATGTACTCACCGTGGAACGCTGCAATAAATATATAGACCATATTGTGACTGTGTTGCCCATTGTGATCGTGCGTAATGGGCAAGCATCAGGAAAGTAGTACTGTACTGTAGTATTGTAAGTACAGTATGATACAGGTAAGTATGGCACATATTTTTTCGTTCCTAAAAGTCAGAGTATACAGTAGTTACAGTTTTTTCTTTACAGAGAGAGCAGCACCAGCCATCAGGTTACAGTACATAGTATTTAACAATAGTCAGAGTATACAGTAGTTCCAGTATAGACTATTTTGACAGTAGTACAGTAACTGCCTACTAACTGCTCAATTTTTTTCTTTCCAGAGAAAGCAGCACCAGCCATCTACAGTACAGTAGTACTACACATCACACAATGCCATAATACAGTACGCACATAACTGCACTAATTTTTTGTTTTCTTGTCTTTTCATGGAAAAAAGGGTGGCCTGGGGGGAGGTGGGGTGTTGTGTCCAGTCTAATCTGTTTGTACAGTCAAATGTACAGTATATAAACAGCAGTAATGATGTACACAAAACCTCTCCTCTCTCAATGAACTACTGTACTGTACACAGAATGAGGAACAATATAAAGACGGAAAAAATAATATATATATATATATATATATATATACAGTATATATTATACATTACAGTATATATTATTAAATAATATTCTTATAAATGTGCATTATTCATGTTTATCCATGTTTTACAAATGTTTTCTAAATGTTTATCCTATTTCAATCTGCCAGAAGAACTTAATAAAGACTGCATTATGTATTATTTGTATTTTTTGGTTCCTGATAAAATAAATATTTATTTACATTCCTGCTAATCATAATCATTGACAACACCCACCCACCCCCACACCCACAGTACACCAATGAATAAGAATGAATGACAAAACAACATGAATCAGTTAATGTTTTTTTTAACTCTCAATTCTCACAATGCTGTGCAAATCAGATTTACATTTTCAAATTTGAGAAGGGATTTTCCAAAGCGTTACTGTAAACAAACCCTCAAAGGGTTGGGTGAGGGTGGGGTGAGTCATGTGCAGTAATCAGCTAGCTACCATCTCAAAGAGGATTACACGCAGGTGTAGCTCGGCTATGGATGGATTAAGAACACAATGGCAATATTCAGAAAATTAACAACTCTGTGGAGGGGGGTTGGGTGACTCATGCGCAGTAAGCAGCAAGCTCCCATCTCAAAGAGGATTAGAGTACACGCAGGCGCAGTGAGGCGATTGACGCTCGGCTAGGGACGGATTAAAAATACAATGACTAACTTCAGAAAATTAATGACTCTGTGGAGGTGTTTGTCGATAAGAGTTTGTGTGTGCGTGGAGGAGGGATGAAGGATTAGTTGTGCAGCAGTTCAAAGAAATTACATAGAGTAGAGTACAGTACAGTAATTTCAAAATGCACTTCATCATAATACTGTAATTTGATCCCTACACCGCCAAATACAGTACATAAAAAGCACACAAATCAACCATGTGCAGGCAAACGCACAGATTGAATATCGTAATATCAAGATTGTTTTTGCAGGCTTTTGGATAAAATAACAATTAAAAAATCATAATTAAAAAAAATATTTGGGGGGCACTCAAGCAAGCAGTGGTAGGTGAAGTTACAGGCGCATGAGCAGGAATCAACTAGCTCCCATCCGAAAGAGGATTACACACAGGCGCATAGAGAGGTGATGAAAATAACAAGAAAAAAACAAAAAAAGTATAAAAGCGCCGAATGGGTTGGTATTTGAATATGGGCACTGGAGCAAAATAAAAAAGAAAAAATCACAAAAACAAAAAAGGCATGTGACATGAACCAGTCCGGTGCAAATGAGTGTTTGTTGATGTTACATTAAAATTGAAATGGAATTGAAGTAATGACAACCCGATGGTGGGTGCAGCTTCTGATAATAGGGAACCCCCAGTCCCTAGTGTGGGCGTAACAACAAGAAAGAAAAAAGTGAGAAGCGCAGACAATGGGGGTTGTGATTAAACTAAAATTCTTTATTAAATAAACTAGTCCTAGGAAAACCCCTCTAGGACAACAATGTGAAATCAATACATAAATAGTAATTTAAAAGTAGTGCTGATGGAATGGATATGCGGTACCAGTTTATCAGTCTCCAGGGGATTGAAAACGGGAATTACCCGATAGACAGTCTTGGTCCTTTAGGTAGTGCACTGCCCGGGCAGGTAATGGTGAAGAGGGGTACCCCAGGGTTGAGACAGTGTTGGAATAGCTCACCCTTTAAATACTGCAGATCCTTGGCGGTCCTGCTGTCCCTCAATTCACGGAAACCGCTCCGGTGCACACAGCATGGATGTGCTGTAACTCGCGATACCACGCAGCCCTCCGGGTGTCCGGGTCTGATGTCACTTCCGGCTGTGACGCACAGACCCTTCCCGGTAGTCTCTGGGCTCCGTCCTTCAGCAACAGTGCGTCTGAAGGAAGCGGCTAATACCACTTGCCGCGCTGTCTCTGTGGTCACTGTATCATCAGGAGGTGGAGTGCTGAAGGACGGAGCCCAGAGACTACCGGGAAGGGTCTGTGCGTCACCAAATAGGAGTCTTTAAGGCCACCTCTGTGACCTACCACCCTTTTCATACTGTACAGCAGCGCAGCACTGCAAATGCATGTATATTTTAAATATGCAAATTTACAATTACTGAGCACGCACACACAGACTGTGCACTGACGTATGTTGAACCGCGAAGGTATTAGTCTCCCAAGACAACAGCTCGCAAACGCCCCCCTGAGTTTTTACACGGCATTGCAGTATTGCAGACGGCGAGAATAAAATGCTAAAATCACGAGCGCTAAAATAACGCAAGTCACTCCGGGCAAAACAAACAGAAAATGCACCTAACTGGGATAATCTGAGAGCCGCGGATCTAGCCGACTTAGACTCAGGTCGGCCGCCACTGTACATTAATGGCGCTATACAAATAAAGACATACAATACAATACAATCTAAAATTGCTGTCTTCAAATTTTATGGAATAGCCATCTTACCTCTGGAGCAAAAAAACTTGACTGGCTTGGAACCCTGGGCATATTGCTGAAAAGTCATATGGTGTTGGAAGATAGGATGGGCATTTTGATTCGGCTTTTTTTCCGCTGTTTGCCATATATCTTTCCAATGCTTCCGTTGGTATTATGTAATGTTGGATGTGCTTTGGAAAGCAGTAACAACTAACTGCTCTGGGATGTGACTTTCCTGCAGGTCTGTTCCGGGGGCTCATAGCCATAATCTCCTTATCACTGTCTGGAATGTTGGGAAACATTTGTTATGACATGGAGACCCAGGAGGTGGATAGGGTTCCCCAGATGCATTGCTCTCTCCTGCTGCTGTTGTCCTAGAATAGAATAGAGACCGACAATGTCAATCGCAATTCCCATTATGTCACTCGTCATTTGGTCCATTCTCTCCAAAATCAGGTCCATTTTTCCTTCCACTGTGTCACTTCTGTTCTGTCTCTGTGACAGGGCCCGATCAATGGCAGGTCTGGTCACAGGTGTACTTGCGTATTGTACAGAGGGATCATAATTGTACATTACAAATGCACTAAGCATTCCCAAGATGCGTCTGAACATATCACCATTTCTAGCTAGGCTGAAGCTCTGTATTTTGGTGGGGCTTGGTCTTTGCTTGGCTGAGCTGGATACGGGGCAAGGTGATTCGGGTCATTGTTGGGCTGAGCTGGGTCAGGGTCGAGGTGGGAAGGGTCTGAGTTTTTCTAAGCGGGCTCTGGGGCAAGCGTAGCAGGGTCTAAGTTGAACTGAGTTGGGCCTTGGGTGAAGTGAGCAGGGTGTGAGGTGAGCAGGGTCTTGAGCTGGAAGCAATCGGGATTGGGGTAGAGGTACTTGGTGAATAAGTACGTTTCCTGAGTATACAAATGGTAAGGGTTTTGGCCATCCTCTACTTTATCCATGTCTGTCCCAAATTCTTCACCTTTGGAGTTTTGGGTGCTGCTTTATATTCTTCCTTTACTAACCTTTTTGTTTTTGAGTGTCTCAGGTAGTGGGACAGCAAGCATATTTCTCTTTCTTAGGCTCTTTGCTGGTTCAAAAACAGTACTGTATGCAGGTTCTTGAGTCTGTAGATGATGGATCAATCCATCATTCAAGCACATTATACTGTATGTGAAAGCAGTGTATGATAATTATCTGGTTGTTGGGTTGATGATGATAAGGAAATTGGTGATGGTGATGGTGATGATGATGACGACGATGACCCCCCATGGCCAACACAACCAGTACCACACATAGACAACACTATTAGATTCACAAGCTCATCCACAAACACCAGTTACATGTCCCATTGTCCATATTTACATAAATATAAAAACGAGAGCCACTGTGTGGCATTATTTTAAACTCAAAGGATCAATTTACAGCTGCATGTGCCTTAAGTAGAACAATCTGAACAGGATGTGGATGATGATATGTTGGTTCGTGAAGCATCAATAACAAGAGGGTAAGATCACGTAAGTAACTGCAGGATAGCCAAGGAGATAATTAATCCCACATTCTGGGATACCACTTCACTCCAGCAAACAGAGATTTGTGGTTATTCTTTTTCCAATAGATTATATTCAAACCAGGTAGTGGTAACGTAGACTCTATGACTCATCTCAGGCCATTAAAATGGATTACCAAAACGTCAAATAGCAGGTCAGAAATTCCTGAGATTGACATTTTCATATATACTTATAAGAATCCTCACATAATGGTGCTTGTTCCAAATATGTTGCAGAAGACCACACATCCCCAGACATCCTTCACTTTTGCACTTACACATCGCTGCATGACAAATTAGGCATTTGACCATCTCAGAGGAGCTCAAATATCCATGGTGGGGCAAGGGGAAGTGTATCCACACCATGCTCATGGCTCCTCTGGGCAAGCTACTGTCCCCCTGTGATGCCTGTGAGCTAGGATGTGACGGTAGAGGTGGCTGGTTGACCTGGTTGGGAGAAATCCCAGCTATTTACCCCTAAATCTATGTAACTTTTCTACCTATGCAAGGCTTATTTCAGCCAAATGTAATTTAATATCAGAGGGAGAGCAGGGAATGTATAATACACCATGTCTGTAAGAATGCATTTCAAAGCATGTATTCTGTCTTCCCTAAAACAATCCTTTCCCCAATCAACATTGTTCTTTGATGGGATTTGGGCTAGCTGTGTGTAATTCTAAGTCCTGTCTTTTACATAATTACCTTATGTTTGCATGTATTCTGTGTTAGCAATTCCCCCCAGCTTAGATACTTGGTGATGAAATTAACATCAGCCCTACAAATGTAAATTATGTTATGTGCCTATCATGTGTATGGAGGGAGTTTTTGTAATCCCTTTAGCTGAATTGTTCTAGAGAAAAGATATAATCAGAACAAAGGTAGGACACTAGTTAAGTGAATCAGTTACCAGGTCTGAGCCTCAGGCACAGTTTCTCTTGGCTGGCTACCTTTGCTCAATGTTAAAGCATGGCCAGCAAGAGGTATAAAAAGAGGCACTGCTGATCAGAGAAGTTAGTTACCCTCAGAGTGAGAGACACTCTGGGAGGGAGTATGGAGATTCCCTCAGTTATCCATCAGAATGAAATCCACCTCTTGGAAGGAGTGAGGAGTTAGACTGTGACCAGCTGGAGATTCCTGTCAGAGTGTCTGCTGTGTGCAGCACTCTGATATCCTGAAGCAGTGAAGCGGACAGGGGAAACCCATTTGAAGTGGGTCCCTGCACCTGGGAAAGGTAGATCTAATTCCCCAGGCCCCCGTAAGTGTGTATATTTTTGTATTTTGTAGTTCTGTGTTTTTCCGATGATTTATCCAAAATAAACCTCATTTTATTTCAATTACTGTGTTTTTCTCTGTGACTGATCCATTAAATATAAATGGTGTTAAAAGTCCAGGTCCACCGTGACATAAGGAAGGAGTCAGAATGCCACGAGGGGAAGCCAGAGGACTTACACAATGATGTAGAGATGCACATCTGCGTTTCTCTGACTCACCATCTCCAGGACATGACTCCTTACTTAGGTCATCAGAAGAGCCACTACCATCACCGCCAATATCACCTTCAGCTTCTTCAAGTTTGACTGGGGGACTCCCTGGATGAGATGGATTTACAGCAGTCGCGACCTCCATACAATTTGAAGTGCTCTCTGCTACCCTATCCACTCTTCCTCTGCCTTTGTTACACCTCCTGAACCTCCACATACCCAGCTGTTGAAGCTTTCAGTGCAAAAGCAGAACCATCCGTAGAAGTGCTGTGCATTACAGACTCAGGAGGTGCTGCTGAAACAAGACCCAGGATCACAGTTTCAAAACCTGTTATGGTGTACAACACCAGATTAGACATGGACCCTGCTCCAGCAACCTTTACACAAACTTGCTCTACAAGCGCACACACCATTTACAGATACATCTGCTGCTCATGCAACTGTTCAAGCAACATTTGGTCCTGTGTGCTGGGATCCATAACAGTCTCTGTCAGTTTCAGAATGGAATCAGGTGAGGTTGAGAATGATAATGTGGAAATAGCATGGGACTGACATCGGAGATTCAAACAAAGAGTTCCCAAAAGATCTCAAATCAATGCTAATACCTGCTTCCTCTAAAACAGGGTTACTTTCCACAGCAACCTGTTCCCCTGACACAGACTGAACAGGTGCAGTAACAGATAGTTCCTCTGGCATGCTTTCAACTGGGCTTCAAGCAAGCCCGGTATTTTGTATACTTTGACACCTGATACTAGTAGGAACAATGCTTGTACATCAACCACTGCTCTTCCCCCCTCACTGACAAATGAGTTGGAAACAGTTGATGGTGATGACCCTGTTAGTTTCAACAGAGGTGCATGGTCAGAGCCCCTCTTGCCCTGACGCCCAGTGCAACTCCCAACACTCATTTAAAAAAAAAAAAAAAAAATTGAACAAATTAAAAAAGTAAGAAAGTAATATTAATATAAAATAATATTTTACAAAAGCCTGGGTAATGTATGTGTGACTGTGCGTGTCTCTCTCTCTCTGTTTGTCTCACCTGCTGAACCGCAGCTCCCTGTCTCACCCTCTCTCTCTCAGATTGCTGTGCAGATAAGTGGGCATGGCAGCATTGTATGGCCTGCTGTAATTCTATTTAGGTGTAATTTTTAAACATCGATAAATACGCTGGCGGTTTGTGGCGGTTCTATGGCGGATTAATCTGTCATACTTTTTTCTTAACATACAACAACGGATTAGAGATAAACACATTCCGTGGAATGGTTTATGTTGATCCTACCTGGGGGGCTAGTTTAATGCCATACAACCAATCTGCATAGGGGGAATTTAAAAAATGTGTACAGATGGAAGTTTCAAAAATCCGTAGTCTGATTTTACACCGCAGAATGAATTTTGCAGAGAAAGCTCTGGAAATTCCAGGAAATGGATTTTGACAGTTCCACCCATCACTAGTCCTAAAATTTGCCATCTCCTTTTGGATTAAATATTATTGTAATAAATGTGAAGCACATCAAATCACATGATGTGAAGCACATCAAATCACATGATAGATAGACACTTATGCAATCCATCTAGTATTATAATTTTATACATTTATAGAAAATCATTGCAATGTTAGTGATAGTTTTTGTTCATGCCTGATTCCTGGATACATTTAGGCACATTGTCCTGACAATATCTCCCCTTGAGAACGCTTGCGCGATGCATCGCTAGGGTTCCCTGCTTCAGCATAGCCCAGAAAGGTAAATTGGGCAAAGGGATTAAAAGTGTCCTTGTAACTTTAAGGGGTCCATAGTTTAAGGGGGATACCCCCAGTTAATTCCCAGGGAGCCCAGAACCTGTATTGGGGTTATTTGGTGCACCAAGTGTAGATAAAGTTGTGTGGGGACTCGCAGAGTCAAGTCTAAGTCCAGTACATAGTGTGTGGGGAATATGGGCTGATAGAAATAAAAGTGCATCTTTCTTTTCTATTCCCCATACCCAGAGACTTAGACAGGTATTAAGATACTGTAATAGTGTTGGTACTGTATGTACTGGTGTGCAATATATATGAGCTGGGACTTTTGGAACCAATGCCCACACAGACTGTCACGGCTACCAAGTTGGTGCCATCAAGTCTGCTGGACATCAGTGTTCAAAGTAGCTAGAGGATGCCAGAGGTGTGAAAGCAATTTAGATAGCAGGGAAGGACTCAAATACCCAAGTCCTGGGAACAATGGCAGTCGTCCAGGCTGTCATTTGTTCTACCAGACCTGGAGAATCCTGACCCAACGGGTGGCATGAGATAGCCAGGGACAGTGGTTGCAATCTTATGCATGTCCCATGGCAATTTCAGATTTCCCGCTGACCCGGATTTCTAGACTGACTGGGCTATGATTGGCTACTGAGAAAGTTCCCACGCGCTGATTGGCTGTAGTATTTTGTGAATGAATCTCCAAATACTATGAGAAACATCTGAGCCAATCAGGTTTGAGATTTCCAGTGCCAGAAGTGCGGGCGGGCTTTTCAAAGATGCTCTTGCATGAATAGCGGAGCAGCCGGATTATATTTCAAGCAAGGAAAGTTTGCCAACCAGATTATAAATCCAGTTTTTAGCACCCACGTTATAATAATCGAATGTAGCAGTCGTGGCTGGAATAACAAGCCGATTTTAGGTTCAGGGGTTTGGTAACTATTCCCCTGTCAAAAAGAGTCCAAGTTCACAGAAGCGAAGGGACCTGTGGCGTGTGGACTTTCACACCGATTTGGGAACTAGAGGATTTTGGGCTAAGTCCTGGTCAGGGTAAAACACTTATTTAGAGTTTCCTGCACCTAGAACAGTCTAGTTTTCGACCCCCAGACCCCCCAGTAAGTGTGGTTTTTATTTGTATTTTGTGTTTCATGGAGTGTATGCCTATTTCTGTGAATAAATTACAATTTATTTCATTATCTTGTTTTGCTCAATGAATGATCCTGATAAAGGTGTACAATAAACCTGGTCTCCCGTGACAACTGTGTTATATTTTTCTCCTGGAATCATAGATAAAGTGTATATCTAGGAATATCCAGGAGTCCATTGTCTTCACGATAGTACCATACATTTGATCAGTAGTATACTATTAAATTAACAATTATTTGATATGTTTCTGTGAGCTGATTTCTACTATAAATTGAAAGAGAACTTAAAATCTAATTAATAAATATTTGGTATGCTCCTGTGAGTTGATTAGGCAAACCCCTCCCTTAATTGTTAGTCAAATGCATGTGATCAGAGTACTTTAACACAGTCTATCTTGGCTGTGAGCCATAAGGCTGTGTAACATCTTAAGTGTCACATTTAAAGTGTCTGTAGAGTTAATTTTGGAGTTGAAATTGGAGATGAAGATTAGAGGAAGATCTGGACTCTGCACAACAATAACTTTACAACTGTGATAACTTGACTTGCTAAATGCTGTGATTATTTGTACTCTTCCTATCCTCCAATAACTGGGAAGTCTCTCCTCCTGCATCTCACTATGCCCTCCCTATTGCTTTTTCTGTTTACTGTTTCCTCACTCCTTTGTGTACATCTCTGTTCTCTCCAACTTCCCCACTCCCCGCTGCACCATTATTTATACACCTCTCTCCCAACAACTTCTTTATCACTCAAGACAAACACCAACACAAATCTTCTATTCACGCCCTCTATCTATCCCTGCTGCTTGTGATCTCCCCTAAGCTTTAACCCAGACATACACACCTGCTCTCACCTACGCCTCTCTGCCATCTCTTCCCCTGTAAATGGTGTTAACCTTTTGAATTAATACTTACTAACCTTAAAAATCGCCCCTCAAATCCAGCATCCCAATAGCCTGCACTCATTGCTATTGTCCCACACCCACAGTCACTCCTACCACCCATTGTGGCCAAGCACTGCCATCTATAGCACTTATTCCTTCACCTTTTGTCTCTGTAAGTCTCCTATCATACCACTTAGATTGTTAGCTCTTTGGGGCAGGGATTTATTTTCCTATTGTCTGATTTTGCTGCACTTATTATATTATTATAATTCTCTGTACTGTATTCTTTCTAAAGTGCTGAGTACACTTTTGGCGCTATATAAATAAAGATATACATAACAATTAAATAAAATAATAATATTGTATATGTCACCATGTGCCCACTCCGATTAAAATATAAAAAAGTAGAAAATATTGCACAGAATAATTTTGCCTATACATCCTATGCCTGCAAAAATAAAGGCTTCAGGTGGTGTGTGTATGCTTTGTCTATGTGCATGCATGTCTATGGAATGCATATGCACATCTTTGAATTGGACTTTGAATTTCAGAGGAGGAGGACTCGTGGGGGTTGTCTTCACATGAGGGAAAGGCTGAAAAATCAGATGTGATCTCATCCACTGGTGTTTCGTTTGCTAGAACAGAAGCAGGGAGTGGGGAATGGGGGACATCTTTGTCTATTCATAGTCGATAGTGTGAACAAATTGCGCCAGTATTGTGGCCAAATCCTACATCACTAATGTCAGCACTCAATACATTAAAATATAATAGCAGCAGCTCCTTGCCACAGTTGGACTTTCTTGTTTCTGCATTGCTGTAAGTAGGATTCTGGTTTTACCATCAGACCATCAGCATCACGCTGTTGTCTTTTTTATGGAACTTTATTGTCCTTTTAATAATATTTTTTATTAGCTTAACTGTTTTTCCAGCTATTTTAATTATTTGTATTTGTTTTTTTGTGTTCAGTGTGGTTTGTTGGAGTTTATTGTTTGTTGTTGTTAGTTTAATGTTGTATGTATATGTTTGTTAGCTTTGTGTGAGCAGTATACACTATGATTTTTCCCTGTCTTTAAATCCTGCATATCACGAGACGTTTATCCACTGATCCATCAAGCCGGTTCAGACGTACAAGATTGGACTACTATATAAGGTTTTCAATATTATCTACCAGTCTAATTGGACTTTTACTGGACATTTTTGGAGGTGCTGGTTCGTACTTGTTATTTTTAAAATAAAATAAAAACATTGCAATTGCCTGTTAGAGTTGTGTAGGGAGAGCGGCCGATTATGTCTGCTCTAACTGTGCAGCTTTCCAGACTTGTGCATCCCTGTAGGATTAATGCCGCTGTGTTAATTCTGATGGGGAATTAGTCTGCCCACAGAGAAGCCACGAGCAGCTTTCAACTGCACTTTCCAGGTGGAATACTCGACAATACATCTGGCTACATCTGTAGATGTCATAGAGTTGACTTGAATGACACAAAGGGGCTTATTATGTAAGTTCTGTTAGCGCTGACTTAAATGGGACTTTCCATGCAGATCATATGGTTCAGCGCTAACAGAGCTTACAGAATAAACCCCAATATATCATAAAAGCATTACGGCCGGAAGGTTTAAAAAAATTAATTTTCCATACCATGTACTGTACAAGCGGACTCAGACAATTTTGTTAATACATAGTTGTTGCGGTAGGGATAGCTGGCATCACAAAAAAAAGGTGAAGCCTAGATAGCTCCCTCTAAAACCATGTGGCTAAGTAATGTGTATTTCAGCCAAATGTAATTACTATCTGGTGTGGGGAATGTACAATAACTTATATGTATAAATATTTTCAGAAAAGCACTTTATTCCCTGTGGCAGCAATTCCCCCAGTTTATTTAAACCATAATTGTCCTGTGATGTATCTTACTGTTAGCCATGCAAATGTAGATTGGGCTATTTGACTGTAAGTTTAATTTCTATGGAATTCACTTAGCTGAAGCTGTTCCATAGAACTGATATGAACAGGACAAAGGTGGGGGGTGGCTGAGGAGTCAGGGCTTATGCTGAGTGGTGAAAGGCAGCCGATCAGATCTGGGAATAGGGCTCTCAGCGGAGTAGAGTCCATTGTATTCCACAGACTCTAAAGCGCCTACCCAGTGGGAGATAGAAGACAGGCTAATAGAATCAGTTGCCCAGTTGTCTGAGTCCAGCAGGCACTGTTTTTGTGAGCCAGTTTGAATTCCCTGCACTCCAGGCAGTCTTGTACCTTAAGTCCACCCCCCTCCTCTGATAGGCTCAGCTGGGCGAGCCTCTGTTAAGCCCTTGACCGGTTTGTACTGTGATTGGCTGGAGCTCCTGCTCAATGTTTAAGAGAGCTCAGGAGAGCTATGTAAGAAGCCAGTGCTCACAGCATAACTAGTTTAGTGTCCTGCTAGGAGCTGGGTGTTAGTGAGATTCTGAAAGTGATCCTACGTGCTTGATGGAGCTACAGCTGGCGGCAGTTTCAAAGTTGCTATTGCGCAAATAGCACTTTGGATTCCTGGAGAAGAAGCGGATTGGGTAAACCTACTGAAGCAGGTTCCTGCACCTAGTCTAGGCTAGTGTCTTCCCTCAGGTCCACAGTGAGGTGAGTGTATGTCATATTGTGTATTTTGTGTAGTTGCTGGTTCTGCCAGAATAAACCATGTTTATTCAATTACTTTGTCCTGTGCTTGGTGATCATGATCCCAGAAAGTTTTGATGTTAAAAGTACTGGTTTCCAGTGACAATAGTGATTTGAGTAAAGTGTGATAGAAAAGTTCCTACTATCCTTATCCGTTCAGTCGAGTACGACTCTCGGCACTCTATGGATCAGTATCCTCCATGTCTTCCGATCTCTCAAAGCTTCTTTCAATTCTGCTATGTTCAGTCCAGTATCTTTCTTGATGATATCTAGCCAGCGAGTTCTTAGATGACCTCTTCCTCTTTTGCCACCAATTCTTCCAAGCATGACGTCCTTCTCAAGTGACCTTCTTTGCATGATGTGACCAAAGTAGGAGAGCTTTTGCTTTGTTATCTTGGCCTCCAGTGAGATTTTCAGTTTGATCCGTTTCAGAACTGCTTGGTTCATTATTCTGGCTGTCCACCGAATATGTAGCAGACATCTCCAGCACCACAGTTCAAATGCATCGATCTTTCGCCTGTCTGCCTTTCTCAGAGTCCATGTTTCGCAGCTGTATGTTGCTATTCGGAAAACTATAGTACCGACCAAGTTTATTCTAATACGGCTAGAGCCGCAAGCCGCGAGGTTTCCCGGCTTTGATGGCGAATCCCCTCGGCATGCCGTGCGTCACCGATACGCGGTCACGCTTCATCTGGAGCGTGTGCGCACGGCATGCGTGCCCAGGGCTCCCCGAAGGGAGCCCTGGTGTCCCGCAATGTGGGGGATGCGGTGGGGGGCTCCGGGGGACCCGGCGGACCCGGAGAGGGGAGGGGGAAGCCCCGATCGGAGGACCGATCCTCCGAGGCTCTGGCGCGTGCGCGGGACACCTCGGCGCGCGCCCGAGATCTGCTGCGGCCGAGACCGGGTAAGTGTTAGACTAAGCTCGGCCGCAACAGTATCGCACTGACCAATTTGCATTTGGTTGCCAGGCTGATGTCTTTACTCTTCCAGATGTTCTTCATACTGACCATCACATTTCTTCCAAGTGTCAGCCGTCTTTAGGTCTCAGGGGTGCAGTCTCGATCACAATCACATTTGGAACCAAGAAAGATGAAATCTTTAATCTTGATAGATTGATCTTATGAGTTCGGTCAGGTGTGGGGGTGTGCCCATTTCCTCCAAGCAGGTCCAGAGCTTGTTGTGCTCAATTACATCGAACACCTTTAAATAATCGATGAAACACATGTAGAGATTTTCTGATACTCCCTGTTGCTTTCCATAATCCATTGAAGGTTGGCAATGTGATCATGAGTGCCTCTGCCATTCCTGAAGCCAGCTTGCACATCTGGCTTTTCCCCATCGACGATTGTACTCAAGCATTGTTGGATAATCTTCAGAAGGATTTTGCTTGTGTATGGTATCAAGACTATAGTGCGGTAATTCAAGCAATCCTTCGTGTCACCCTTCTTTGGAATTGGGATAAATAGTGCGATTTTCCATTCTTTTGACCACTCACACATGCTCCGTATGCATTTACATAACGATGTTAATGCTGCCGCTGGTATGGGCTTGGTATGCCGTCGATTCCTGGGGCTTTTCGGTTGGCTAATTGCTTCATTGCCCATATGACTTCTTCCTCCAGAATATCTGGCTCCAGTTCCAGTGTCTAATTCTCCTCCGACGGATGGTTCTAATGTTCACTTTCGTACAACCTCTGTGTATTCTTTCCACCGATCGCATATTGCTTGCTGGTCATGCAATTCCTGACCATTGCTCCCATAAACTGTTGCCTTCTGAGCCTTGAATGTTGACCTTGCCCTCTTCACGTGGGTGTAGAGTTCTCACATATGACCTTTCCTGCTCGCTTCCTCCATCTTCTGGCACTGTTCATTCCAGTAGTTCTCTTTTGTCTTTCTGGCCTCTCTTTGGAATTCTGCATTCAGCCGTCTGAAATATTCTCTGTCCCCAACAACCTGAAGAGGAAGTGGAAGAGTTATATGGCAAACTTCAGGATGCCCTAAGCCAGACAGCCAATAAGGACATTATCTACATTATTGGTGTTTTCAACTCCAAAGTGGGAACAATAGCAGAACCGAAGTCGTTGAAGATTTGGTTTAGGAGTGCGGAACGAGGCAGGAGATCGACTGGTTCAATTTTGTCAATAACATCGGCTAACGATCACTAACACTTGGTTCGAACAACCCAAACGGTGGCTGTATACCTGGACATCACCAAGTGGAGAACACAGAAACCAAATAGACTACATCCTGTGTCAGAAGAAGTGGCATAGCTCGATCTTGGCCGTGAAGATATACCCCGGTGATGATTGCAGATCAGATCACCAACTGCTGGTAGCCACAGTCAAACTCAGATTCTGCAACACCAAACAAACGGCAGCCGCAAAGAAATTCGACACAGACAAGATCAGCCACAGCTACGCAGTCAAACAGATTCGACATCCTCGCTACAGAAGAAAGTCACCCAGACGAGATGTGGGAAGAAGTGAAAACATGCGTTACTGAAACAGCCTTAGAACATGTCCCGTACAAGAAACCATCTAAATCAGCCCAGTGGATTTCCGATTCGACCATCCGCATCGCAGAAGAGAGAAGCAAATCCAAAGCTGCTGGGATAGAAAAGTACAGGGCCATTAAACAAGAAAGACAGTGTTTAAAGTGAGACATGTCTTCATTGTATTGAAACACCTGTTGGGTTCCTACAGCACAGTACTGTAGTAATCAAGGGCACATATAGTTACGGCTGCAAGGTATAATACATTAGAAGAAGATATTCAATGCATAACCTGCTGGCCATTTAACAAACTATTATAACATACAGGTGAAACTGTAGGTTTTGGTCCCATATTCTGAAGAAATCCATGAACATGTCAGGGGGAAATCCTCAGCATAGTCCATAGACACTGTAATGGCCATTGGATTAACACAGAGGGGTCCCTGTATTTAAAGGGGACTCACGCTGTGTAACCTACTGGTCTGTGAGTTCCCTTCAAATTCAGGAACCCCTGATGTGTTAATCCAATAGGCCATTACAGCGCCCATGGACTATGCTGCACAGTGTTTATGATATGCTTGTGGATTTTCCTCAGGCGCTGGGCCAAAACTGACAGCTGCATCTGTAAATAACGGCACAAATAATTTTTCCGGATGACCGTAGCCAATCCACAGATGAGGTCCAGCACGGTCACAGACAAGTGTGGACAAAAATAGTGTTCATGCAGATGTCATTCAAGTGTCACACTGCACCTTATGGCAGCACTGTCACCTGTAAATCTTGCTACATCTGTAATACTTTAATTAATTTAGAGTATACATGAATTGTCAATATGGTTATTTACATCCCCATTGAGGATCTCGGTAGCCAAAGGACAATAATTAATTTAATGTCTTGGTTTGGATTATTATATTATTTATTGTGTTTAATATTTTACTTAATATATTTTGGTATCCTTTTCAATGGAAAAAAATACTATTAGCCAAATTGTGTCTAATAGGAATATTGCTCATTACTGTGGGGGGGTACACTTGTTGGGGCTAGGAGTGTAGTTTATAGGAGGTAGATGCCCCAGGGTGGGTGGTAAGGCCTCCAGTGAGTGGTAATAGGGGTTAATCCCTTAATTACCTTAGTGGTTAGCAACTGTTAATGAACAGGGAGTACGTAATGTCTCATATTAGATTGTAAGCTCCTCGGAGCAGGGACTCCTCTTCCTTAATGTTACTTTAATGTCTGAAGCACTTATTCCCACGACCTGTTATATATATGTAGCCCTGTGTAATTTTGGGGTTACATGCCTCTCTCCTCCTGTGCAATAATCCCTGGTAAAAGGGCAGGTTGCCAGGAGTAATCATGAGGTTTGCCCTCATCCCCTGTGATGTGTATTGTTTAGTGAAGGAAGTGACATCATGCTCTGTGTCCAAATACAGTTACACAGGGGTGGTGCCTACTGGAGCTATATAGTATACATCACTTCCTGAATTTAGGTGTGTGTGAGTGTCTCATCCCACTTGAATGAGACTGTCTGACCCAACACGTGCCAGGGCTCTGGCAAGGATTGTGGCCCTCCCTTAGGGGAGAGGTGGGCTGACTATTCCCCTTACTCTATTAGAGAGTAAGGGAAGAGCAAGGACAGCTTCTAGGGCCCTGACTAGGAGTGGTGTCCAGGGACTTCCTTGAGGTGGGCAACCTTTATGATGTGCGGCTAGAGCCCGGCCGCAATGATGGACAGTCTGCCACTAAAGATGACAATAAAGAATGTCCAAGTTGAAAGAACCTTCTTGCCTGAGAGTGGAGTCATTCAGGGAGAAGCTGCACCCAGAGGTTCTCTTCCAGAGACTCCTCCCTGCTGTCGTGGGGACCTGGAAGAGATGGAGGCGCTGTACCAGAGGTGAGTAGTTCTCAGCATTACTTCACGAGCCAGTCCGGATGTATTTCCCCATATCACTGCGGAAGACTCAGGAGTTCTCTAAGCCAGCAGGTGCACCACACTATAGTACATGTAATATGGGGCAGTTTCCTCACGTAAGGGGCCAATATGAGATTGGGGGGAGGGGGAAACACCATTACATTTTTGGAGGCGCTGCTGAGATCATCAGGACAGGCTTTAGCTAGGCGAACTGATGTAGGAAAAGAACATGTATGCTACCAGGAAAGTGCTGCGGAATGGAAGGGAGCCTAGGGGTAGTAAGGGGTAGTATGGCTGCTCGCAAAGCACACCCTAGGGCCCTGAATGGTGTAAAGTGGATCTGGAGACAGGGCTATTACTGTACTAGTCACCTTGAGGCAGCTATTCGTAGGATGCCTTAGGGGGGTAGCCTGGTTAATGCGGGTCAGGAACTCCTGGGAGGGTCTGCGCTAGGTGTAGCCAACAGTAGGTGATGCCCTAAGTATTGCATGGAGAAGCCCAGAGTACTTCTAGCCAGTAACCAGACTACTAACCACAGAGCACACATACTGGACTGATATCGTGTGCAGCATACACCCAAAAGAGTTTAGCCTAGCCTGAGGTAGTGAAACACAACTGAGTAAGACACACTTACGATACATGTAGAGGTGCACTGGCAAACTTTATTGCATCGAAATGGCGACTGCCCAGCAGAGGAGCACCATGTGCGATTGCAGAGAAAAAGTAAAGATGGCGACTATAAGTGATGAGGTCCTGCGCGGTGCGGAGAGTCCAAAATGGTGGCTCGCGCCAGAGATGGGAAGCGCACGTGCTGTATGGACAGCGGAGGAACCTTGTGTGGAGATGCCTATACTAAGTAGGCTGTGTAACGGTGCAAAAGCTGTAGCCGCGCCTTTATTGTTCTGCCTGAATTCCCGGGGTGCAACCCTGGAGGATAGCTGTGAGGACATTGCAATTACAGTATGTGTGAGAAGGCGGATGGAGTATCTGATTGACAGATGGTGATTACTACTCAAGTCACAACTGCTGTTAGTAGGGATTGCAGAGCGATCCAAAATGGCGGCTCCCGCTTCCCTAGGAGACCGCGTGGGCTGTGTGCAGAAAATGATTTTGCAAGAACCTGGCCGGGAGTGGCGAGAAAAAAAGAACCCCACCCTGATCGAGGAAGTGGTGCGAAAGCCGTGGCCGCGCCCTCCTGGCGTATGACAGGCTCAGAGACGATTCTGGGTCATGACGTGAAGCTGTGGGACCCTCCTCTAATCTCCACCAGAGGGAGGGGTCCCTGCATCTGCCAATGGAAGTCTGAACGGACTGAGGGAGGAGCCGGATATACGCTTCCTGTCCCTCAGTTGCGAAGAGCTGGTGAGCAAGAGAGACTGCTGTGCCGTGTGTCTCCCTTAACCAGTGCAGCTACTAATTGTGCCATGGCAGACTTTGACATATACCCTTACCAACTTCCAGGAGGCCTCCTGGTAGTGAAGACGGGTGATCGAGAGATTCTGCGGTGCCTATGAATGCAGTGCAGGCTACCGGGCGGAGAAGCCAGCACCACGGCGAGATGCCCTCAATGCGGCATCCATTACTTGTGGGCCGTGGAGCCGTTCGTGCCTGGGCACACGGAGGCGGGAGGAGATACAGCCATGCTGATGGCTGGGGCCTTGCCAAAAATCAAGAAAGAGGAGGTCGATCCCAGAGAATGGGGATCGCTACTAATGATGGTACCCAAGAAGGATGGCGCTGAGGCCTGTAACTGCAGCGAGAACCTGGAACCTCGCTGTCGGTCCCCTGCGGAGGTACTCTTACCATCCTCGGCATCCGCCTCATTGGACGATGAGAACGGAAGCTGTGCATCGGTGGTGATGCGCCTACCGGCGGGCCACTACAGCGGTGCTGAAAAGAAGGAAAAGCTACTTACCAGTGATCTCGAGGAGTTGAGTATAGAAATTCTCCGACAGCACGCACTGGTGCGACCGGAGCAGCGGAAGAGACCCCCGGCCGTGGCGACTCCCAGCGTGACGAAGGAAGAGGATCCCATCGCAAGCCAGCGGAGTGGTGAAATACCCTCTTACCTCCCACAGGCTCCGATGGAGGCGACCAAAGAGAAAAGCCTGACCAAGGCCCAAGTGGATCTGAGGGGCAACATCGAATATCTGGAGCTGGACATCGAGATGGAGGAGAAAGTTCCGGTGGGGGACCCCAACCAAAATGGCGCACCCTTACGTGAGAATGATGACGTCACTTCCGGTAACCACAGCGGAGCCGACAGGAAGCATCCATCATCGCAGCTGATCAGTACCAGTCTGTCCCAGGAAGAAATGGACAGGTATCGGCAAGCGGTGAAGAATCGGGGCAAGAAGAAGAACGGTGAGCCTGCTCTGCCCAACGTCACCACGGGTCGCGGCATAGCCAAGTTGTTAATTATGATACCACAATGTATGAACACTTCCCCATTCCCTTTGCCCAAGACCACTGCCCCTATCCCTGCCCCTGTCACGTCTCCCTCGGGGTCCCGCTCGAGCCATGGGTGGTCTGGGGGGTCACGGGACACTTCACAGAAACGGCCTGGGTCGTCCATGGACTTGGTGGGCTGTTTTACGTCTGATGAGGGGTCGGGGAGGGAAGTAATACCTGCTGTGACACCCCCGAAAATGAATCCCACTAATTATACCCATATTGTAAGGGGACGGCCAAAACGTTATGGGACTGCCACCCGTTCAAATACTACATCTGGTGTCTCTTCTGGTGGAGAGACTGAGGGGTCTGAGACTACATTAGCAGTAAAGAAGCAGTCCTCTGAGCATAGTACTACGTGGTGGGCTCCGTTGTATGATGGGTATTCTAAGTGGTTAGACCGCACCAGATTTATATTAATGCGGGGAGATGTAGTTGATCACTGGTGGGATGTGTGTGAATACTCGGCTGAGGAAAGCCATGAGGAGTTAGTGAGGAGGTGGGATGAAATCCAGAAGGGAATAGTCATCCCAAGGGGGTCATCTATATTATATGATCTCATTGCCCCTGAAGAACCACTGTCTTGGGTCCTGCCAGGCAAAGCAGGGAATAAGAAGTGAGTGAGGATAAGTAGGGCTGAGAGAGCTATAGTAGCGAGATATAAGCAATCTCATGGATTGGAGTATCCTTATGTTCCCGAACCTCTAATGCAGGAGATAGAGGACAATCAGGTACCTTGCTAATGGAAGCAGTGGAGGACTACCTCAAGTCCAAGTCTAGTTACTCTGAACACCGAACAGAGGCTAGGATATGTTATTTGATGAGGATTTGGAGTGTTGGGTGCAACATTTACATGCATAAAATGGAGTATAGACCAGAAAATGGGCCGCCTAGATCATACAGTATTACAATAATTGATCACAACGGACGAGAGGTAGAGAAGCCTGACCCCAGACATTACTATTGAAGTTTGGATTCCCCTAGGAAGTAATCTTAGTAGTAATATAAGGTTGTGAATACAGTAATTCGGTTATGGTGATTAGGCATTGTGTTGAATTATGTATGGTGTGTGCCAATGAATTTTTGTATTGATGATATTGTTGTTTCCTGTATGTTTTGCAGTTGCCTGTTTGAAGGAAGGCTCCGCAAATTTAGGACCATTGGATCCACCAGAGGGAGATTGTAGCCATGTGAAATTTTGGGGTTACATGCCTCTCTCCTCCTGTGTGTCAGGGTCTCCTAGACCTCCTGCCTAGCCATAGTTCTTCTTTGTCCACTGGGTGTGCTGCTGTCTTCTGTTTCCTCTGGGCTCCTCTGTCTGTCTGTCTTCTTGTTGCTCCTGTCTCTGTCCTTTATAGCTTCTGCTTCCTGGTTGGTTCAATTGCCTTTGCTTGAAGTCAGACTCCTATTGCACATGCCTCTGATCCTGATCTGTTTTCTGTACCTGTACCTGTATTATAGAAGTCTTTTTCACAGTAAAAGCCCTTGCTGGTAATCTGGCTTGTCCCTGTTTGTTCCTGTTCTCAGTCCCTGCCCCCAGACCTGTCCTTGCTCCCCTGTCCTGTTCCAGTCTCCTCGTTGCTGACCTCTGCTTGTTACCTGATTGCTACCTTGCCGCCTGCCTCGGACTTCTGCTTGTTACCAGACTTCGCTACCTGCCGCCTGCCTCGGACCTCTGCTTGTTTCCTGATTGCGCTGTCTGCCACCTGCCTTGGACCCCTGCTTGTGACCCCTACTACGCTCGTGCTGTTCCGGCCACCGAGATCCTACCCGCCACAGGAGTCTCCCGTGACACTGTGCAATAATCCCTGGTAAAAGGGCAGGTTTGCCAGGAGTAATCATGAGGTTTGCCCTCATCCCCTGTGATGTGTATTGTGTAGTGAAGGAAGTGACATCATCATCAATCATCAATTACAGTGACACAGGGGTGGTGCCCACTTGTGCTATATAGTATGCATCACTTCCTGAATTTAGGTGTGTGTGTGAGTGTCTCATCCCACTTGAATGAGACTGTCTGACCCAACACAGTGCCAGGGCTCTCCCTTAGGGGAGAGGTGGGCAGACTATTCCCCTTACTCTATTAGAGAGTAAGGGAATAGCAGTGACACTATGAATATATGCATTTATCTTAACATACTTACCTGATTGATCATTATTATAGATATCAATTGTAGAGTGGTCGTGGGAGGGGGGAGTTTACTTAGGAACTCTTTTCCTCCAGGTAGGCTCACAATCCTATTTTTGTCAGGCATCTCTGCCTTAGTCATTCCCCCCTTTTTTAGGGTTGGCTACCCAAGCTTCATTCATTGTAGCTTGGCCCTTTGGGGTATTTTTAACACCCGGTGTTTTATACATGTTGGTACTATTAAAGTGTTTTAATTATTATCATCATATCACCCATTTCATTTGGATATCCTAGCTCTCACCTGTATTAATTCACACACATCTCATGTGTCTGAGTGCTGTTTTATAGGGTTTCTCACTGATTCAACCGCCCCTCTGGGACGCTGTTCTGTCAGTATTTTTTTTTTTGCATTACTCTCTATTCCCTACTTCACCTCTCACATTTTGAATTAGTTATTATTACGAGTGCTGGTGTTTTGCTTATTTTGTTGTATCAATATAGCCATATTGTGTTAAATCAATGTTAATGAGGCATTGACATGGCCATTAATTTGTCACAGAACTGTATATGTATATTTCAATCTTAAATCCAGTATTCCACAGCAATGGATCTGCTCAGGTACTGGCAATAGTAGAAACAATCAAAGACGACTGCGAATCTGGAATAATTGTTAAGTATAGCCACAGTCTTGTGGCAGACCATAACCACTGTACCTTTAAGAAAGGGAAAAACTAGAACTGCAGGGTTTTTTTTCCATCGTGTTAATAATTTTTAAATTTTGTTTGGTTTTTAAAGAAACAACTAACTTTTTTATTTAATAATACCGTAGAAAATGTATTGATTCATACAGTAGGTAGAACATTGTATATATACAGTACACAATACCTGGTAAAAAAAAAAAAAGTTATATCATTTACAGAGCATTTAAATACAATAGCACAGTTTTTTTTTTTTGTAAATGAAAAGTTTGTATGAAGTGATATCAATTCAAGATGGTTATTTAAAATCATAGCCGCATGTGGCATTAAAGATCTGCTTTTGATAACTGAATTGCATATTAAAAAATTTAAAAAAAATAAAAACATTACATTAACTTCTTTATTGCCTCAGTAAATGTGTTAGGACCCATTGTATTCTAAATTCATAAAGAAACTCTGTGATTCAAATCAAACCATACTTAACAGCTTAAAAAAAGCTGATCCAACAAATTAGCCATTTAACAAAATGTTATAATTTTGTACTCCTCATATTTAGAACATAAAATTCTTACTTATCCCTCCACGAAAAAAGTTATAAAAATTCAGGGCATCAAAATACAGTAAATATTCAGCATTATTCGTGTTTTGCAAAATTATTTTATGACATTTATTTAATAGTAAGTAAAAGACTTTCCATGAGAAAAAAATAAATGACAGCTTTTTCTTAAATTACTAAACTATAAGAAAAAAATAACTATATTAGGCCAGGCAGAATAATCAGGTGTGCAATGACCTAAGCAGAGGAGATAATAGCTCAGTCAGTTAACAAGGGGAACAAATCTTTTTTAGGTTTGTAAGTGAAAAAAGAAAAAAATACATGTAGTTGACAGTTATGCACGTAGTTGACAGGTGACAGCGGGCCTGCTAGACCTGTAGTTGACAGCTGATGAAGCTGGAAATCGCTTTGGTACATGCAAGCTTGCTGGTATCTGTATGTGAAATCCTGCTCAGGCTGCAGGTATCCAGGCGGGGGCTGATAGCAAGGATTGCCGGTCAGCAGGTTTTCACAGATGGTCGGACCATTATTGGAAGCCGGTGCTGGCGCTGGCACATTGCTTGCCTTGGACTGATGATTCTTAGTTGGTTTTACCATGATCTTTCGCCTTTTGAACTCTCCATGATCAAAGATACTGGAAAATTCAGGGGCAACACACCAATACCCTCCTCCTGTAACTCCGGGTGCAGGAGCAATACGAAAAAAATGTGGATCAATACATAACTTTTTCCTTATCGCGCGCTTCCACCCCAGAGCATCTGGTGAAAATTTGTAAAAGTCATAATTTTCGAGAAAATATTGATAAATTTGACCAACTGTGGCCATCTTATCATCTGCTGAACTAATTGCTGACCATATTAATAAGCGTACGTTATGTTGAGCTTTTTGAACATGGACTGCAGTGGTGTACTCATCTCTGGACCTCTCTAGACAATGGAATAGAACACCAGACACTTTGCATTTACTGTAGTTTTTAATATGAAACGCCTAAATAGATACAATGTTGTACAACTTCTTCAGTACCCCAGGTCAATTCAGAAAGGACCACTGTGGTATTTTTTAAACACCTGCAAGTCGACACATTACTGAAGCGCATGCGCATTACAATTCATGAATATCTGCCACCTGGCGGATACGCAAAGACATACGCGATGTCTGAGTAGCAATTTTGTGTGTTTGTTTTTCTTGGACACGCATATTAATGCGTATATGAAAATTTCAACATTATAAATTAGCATAGTCCCACGTCTACTCTGCACTCCTCTACGGGAATTTTACCATTTTTAACAGTGTATATACTTAATTTTCACTGAATCATATTATAAATTGATGTAATAAAATGTTATTGTTTTATTTTAATTCTTTCATTACTGATCCCAAGAATATCAGACAGCCTATATAGGATAATAATCTGTTGGACTATTGCTTTCCTATATATTTCCTCATACTATACATTGAGTGTAAACCAATGGAGGATCTTTTTGTATCCTTTTTGGATCAGTTTTGTGTTTCTTGTATTCTCTTCTTATGCACCTTGTTATTAATAGAATCAATTTATGGTGAGCGGATTGCTTTCCCTTTCGTGTCAATGCACATTGAATATACATTGAATACACATGGAATATACATTCCTCTGTGCTTGATTTCTTATCTAAAGCAGCAATGACAAGGAAAGTTATTTCAATGGATCTCAGCATGAGAATACAAGATATGTACAAAAGAGAACACATAATTGTACAGCAAACGCTGGTTACTTACTTCGGGCATCAAGTTATGACAGAGCACTGCCTGCTATCTTGCCCATGGCCAAACTAAAAGTATAAAGCGGTGCCCCCAGTAACAACAGAATAAGGTGTTTTTTTCTGCAATTATTACTACTGTATAAAAGCTTAATGCATTGCAAAAGACCATTTTTTTTCCTTTTTGTCTTTGAAATTCGTTTTGGGCCTAACAAATTGTTCTCTTTTTCTTTAAACTGTAGGACAGCAAAGCGTCTGGTGGGAAGAATGTTGATCCAGGGAGTAATCCGATTGCCAATACTTGGGGTCAGGAAGGAAGGAATTTATTTTTCCCCTTACGACATATAATTGGATGATAGGACACTGGTTTTTTGTGTTTGTCTTCCTCTGGAAGTATAATAAGTAAGTATAGAGATAGGATAAAGTATCTGTTGTCTAAATTTAGCATAGGTTGAACTTGATTGACGTATGTCTTTTTTTCAACCACATCTACTATGTAACTATGTAATGATGAGCAGTGTGCAGCAACTGTCAAGATGTTTCTGGAGAATAGTCATAATATGACAGTATCTGAGACCAGCATAAGGCAGATGAGACGCCAATTGGGCTGGACATATGGACATGTCAAGTAAGTGTTTGACTGTAATACGTATAATGCAATAGTTTTGTTCTTGGAAGTGTAATGCTGATTGTTACAGCACTGTACGGAGCTGTATCCAATGTGATGCACTGTACCTGTACCTGCTATTAAAGTGACATAACTTGGTGTATGATTAATGTAGTGTAGTGCAGTATTATACAGTACAGATAAAGTGTTGTAGGTAAAAGTGTGGTTTTACTGTACAGTACCTGTAAAATTCTTCATTGTCATTACAGAGCTTATCCTATGTTAAGGGAGCCCAACAAGATTAAAAGAGTGGACCAAGCATGGGCATGGATCAAAAGTGGCGAGACTTTTCAGGATGTTATCTTTTCTGATGAGGCAACTGTAGCTCTTGAGAGATTTGCCACTTGTGCCTTCCGCAAAAAAAAAAACGCCTATCTGTGAAGCCTCGGTCCAAGCACCCACTGAAGATCCATGATGCTATCCCTAGACATGGACCAGGATGCATAGTGATATTTAAGGTACTGTACAGTAATGCACAAAGTCACATGCTGTAGCGTTATGCACTGTAGTAGTGTGTGATCACAACGAATGATCTAGTTCATGCTGGGACATCTACAATTGGTGGATAGTTGCCTCATTTTCCCAGGCACGCTGCCAGTGGGCCAGCATTCCTTTCCAGTAGTTTGTTCCTTTGAACTGCTGGGAAAGTCCCCAAAGTTGGGGGATATTTCATAGACTGCTTTAGGCTCCACTTGAGACCTTACAAAGTACTGAAAGATCCCAGGATCACTTAGCTGAAGTGGCTTCCTGGGAAGACTGATCAAAGCTCTGTCTCGTGAGTACTTTTGCCTTTGTTATGTATCTTACAGTGAGTGTTGGATTTATGCTGTGTTTGTGTTATATTCCTTTTTTGAAAAGGATGTGACAACACCCTTAAAGATGATTTCACGTCCTTTTAAAAATATGGACCATGTCACATGGTACTTCAACCAATCGGATTGTCCCCAATCCTATTGGCTGCAGTATAATGTGATGGCAGCCATTTTTGTTTAAGGATGTGATGTACCTACCTTGGAGATGACGTCCCATCATTAAAAAAAGCCTGTCACATGGTACAGCATCCAATCGGATTGGAGCTATGCCACCTGACCCTAAAATCGGTCATCACAGGCCTTATTTATGGCCTGTTCCATCTCTTTTTAGCTTAAGAAGCCGATGAGACAACATCTCCCTATAGATTACAAGTAAAGAAGATTAAAGAAATAGGACTCAAGAAAGAACATTGAAGAATTAAGAATTTAGTTGTTGCGGAGGAAAACGGAGAATTGCTGATGATGGTGTCACGGATGATGAGCTTTCAGATACACTGGGAGTCGGCGGGTGAAGACATCAAAGGTGAGAAAAATATTGAATGTATGTAATTTTTGTTTTTCAGGCTTTTTGATTATATTTTAAAATTTAAATTTGTTTGCTTCACCATTGACTGCCAATGTATTTATCTGTGCCGGTATAGAAAAATACAATGACAGGAAATGCATTTGTTGGCAATTTTTTTTTAAATTAATTGTTACTCTATGTTTTGTTTTTCTGTTTATTGTTTTGAGTTAATTATTATGTATTTGTAGAGCTTGTTTTTATTAAATGTTTGGATTGTTTAGGCGTATGATTTCTTTTATTGATGTGATGTTTAGGTTTTTGATTTCTTTTATTCTTCTAGTGTTTAGGTGTTTGATTTCTTTTATTCTTCTGGTATTCAAGCTTTTTATTTATTTTATTCTTCTGGTGTTTAGGCATTTTATTTCTTTAATTCTTATGGTGTTTAGTGGTTTGATTTCTTTGATTGTTCTAGTGTTTAGGTGATTGGTTATTTTGTATTGTTCTTTATTTTTGGTGCTGTTGTTTTTTAGGTTGCCCATTGACTGCTATAGTGACTTATCATGCCCATATTATATGGGCATGATGTACCACTGTACCAATCAATGGATAGAGGGGGGAATAATTGCCCCAGGGGGGGTGTTAGGCCATCAGTTGTGTAGCGGGGGAGGGGGTATTAACCCCTTAATTACTTTAGCGGCTGCTAACCACTAAGGTGATTAAGGGGTTAGTAGCCATTAGATTATATTTTTTATTGTTGCGTTCCTGCCAATGGAGGACATGGAAGCAGAGGGTTGTGATGAAGACAGCCTTCATCCTGGCAGGGGTAAGTGCAAGTTTTATTTACTTTATTCTTTCTGGACAATGTTTTATTTGGAATGGGTAAATGAGCTATTATCCAGATCTGGATAATAGTAATATTGACATTTATTGTTCTCTATGTGTTGGGGTATTGTTGGGGGTAGAGGAGGTAGGTAGTATGGTTGTTTTTTAATGTTTATTGGGGTACAAGGATTGGGTAAAGGGGGTGGTGGCCCACAGGGTGGATTGTTATGCCTACTGGGTGGGTAGCGGGAGTGGTTAACCCCTTCATAACCATAGCAGTTCCCACTGCTATGGTAGTAAAAGGGTTAACTACAACTGCAACCTTCCCGGCAGGCAACCACCCACCCTGGGTCAACTACCCCCTTCATCCGCCCCCAATAAAAAGCTATTCAGGTTTAACACTTTCATTGCCTTACCGGCTAGTCGCTAAAGTAATGAAGTTTTTTTTTATTTAAATTTGAATACTAGTGTGCTTGAACAGGGGGTCTTTGGATCAGAACCGCATTGATTCCAGGTCTGGGGACCCCCTGCTTCCAGAGATAGAGGCCCAATTATGGGGTGTTGGTATCTTCATGCAATGTTTAAATGTCCCACGTCATGTGACAAGGACATTTAAATGCATATAAGATAACGGCACCCCTTTAACTCTGGAAGCAGGGGTCCCTGGATCTGAAATTAATGCAGTTCTGCTCTGAATACCCACTGCTCATGCACACTAGTATAAAAATGTTAATAAAAATACTGCAATCAACTGCGAAAGCTTTGCAGGGAGAGACAGCTCTCTCTGTGCAGCTCTCTATGTAGCTCTGCAGCCAGATCGTATGAGAAATAACTTAATACCTGCACCCTGGAATTCAACCTGATATAAGCTTGAGCCCTCCATAAGAAGCAGAAGATGATCAATGATTTTGTCAAGGAGAATGCCAGCATGCAGTTGGATAGGGTTTTTCTGCAACCTAGTTTAATATGATTGGAGAGCTGTGGAGGCTGTTGAGGCCCTTTAAGGAATCCACCATTTTGGTGAGTAGTGATAAAGCTGGAATAAATCCGATTATCCTCCTAATATTCCTCCTTGAAATAACATTAATGGATATCCAGCATAATAATGGCCAAAACGATGATAAAAATGATGATATGTTGTAAATGGTTGCTAAATTGCTTGAATGCCTGGTGAATGACCCCTTTCTTTTCAGTATGAAACATAGAGAGGAATACCTTCAGGCTACACTTTAATATCCTATATTAAAGACAGAATTAAATACTTTTTGCCCCATGGGAAAGAAACTCTGGCTCATTGCAAGGTAACTCTAATTGATTGTGTCCAGGCACAGTTGAAAGAGGGGGGAAGGCAGAGACAGGAGAACATTGAAGATTCTCAGAGGGCAGATGGCTGGCCACACATTACACACAGAAACAGACAACAACATAGTGTTCATCTTCATAACCGCTTTCTTCCTTTCAGGCCTCAAATCAAGTGGTTTTTGGTATTTGTGGGAGTGAAAGGGGTAGGGGTAAAGTTGGTGGTGGCAGTGACAATAACAGCAGCCAAAGTTATGGCCCATGACTATAGAAAACCCTCCATCACTATGGCATGGTTAACACTAGTGCAGAAGCAGCAGACACATCTAATAGTATTAGTTTTATGGACATGGTAGGGATGTACAGTATATGGGTGATAGATCTGTCCTGCCTCGTGAATCTGATCCTCTTGAATTCTGGGCATTAAAAAAAAAAAAAAAAACATGGTCAACCCATGCAAAGGTGACAGTGGACTGGTTGAGTGATCCTCCTGCAAGAGTGTACACAGAGAAAGTGTTTATCACAGCTGGTGCAATCCTAACTGACAGCCATACAAAACTCTCCAATGGCAGTGTGAAAGACTCACTTTTATCAAGATGAATAAACATCTGATTACTCCCAAATATAATGCCCCTGCAACCAGCACTCCAACAAGAGGCTATGGATGAGCAGCTGGCTAGTAGATTATTATTACAATACTAACACTTCTACCAATACTATAACTACATTTTAAACATACTATGCAACAATGGCAGTCAACATGACTGTGCGAGTGTCACTCACATCACCATTATTAGTGCGCTGGGCCGCAGCCACCAGTACGGTAGAGATGTCAATTAGCACAACTTCTACCAGCGGAGGTGGCGCAGGCCAGAATGTAGCATTGGCAGGTTGCCATTGGCACAGTCCAATTAAACAAATAGTGAAATATGCCCTCCAACGCCGGATCCTTACAGTTCATATAAAGTATGATTTCCAGAGATGCAGGATAGGACACAGGGGTTAGTAAGATATATGAAGTAAAGTCCCCAGATGGGCCAATGTTCCCTGAAGGGTAAGGCTAATGGTAACACCACAGTCAAATCCTCATTGGGAAGGGCCCTGGACTAACAACTAGCAATTGTAAAAAATGAAAGCGGTAGTACTCACAAATTCACCCCGTCCTGTGTATCCTGGTGGTCGTGCAGCCAAGTGAAGTTGCTTGTGAGTGTAGGTTGCTTGTGAGTAGGAGAGTGTCTACCTCCTTCTTTTTTATTATGGAGCAATAAAGCAATATTTTTATATACCACTTTGGGTCCCACTCCATTGGCTGGGCGCAGGTTCTTCCTTCTTTGCCATTGGCACAGTGCCTGACTTGTTCAGTTTGAATTGTTCAGCTCTTGCCAATTCCTCCACCATCATGATATTATCAATCATTATTGTCACCAGTACTTTATTGACCAAAAGAAAAACTTTTAAATATGCCTATATATTATTAAAAGATTATTTGCACCATCTTGTGGAATAGGGGTTCAACCTCAACACAATACAGCAAAACCAAAACTGCTGCACCTGTCCATAACATCTCTGTCAGAATTGACAACTCCAGGACGTACAGCCACTAATTCCATAGCATCCAGGTTGGCAATGGCACAGTGCTTGGCTTGTTGTATTGTTTACATGTATGTCATAATTTAAGCAGTAACAGTAACTGTAATATCTCTCAGTAATACACAGGTGGGAGGGAGGTCCCCCAGATCATTCTTTTTTTGTATCATCAAAATTATCATCAAAATCATAAACCTGTGTGAACTTTAAGTTAGCACTCTTTGGGGCCTATGCATTAAGCACCGATAAGCCACTTATCAACGCCTTATCGCAAAAAAGGTATACAGCGATTCAGTAAGCCCTGATAAGTCATTGATAAAAAACCTTTTCAGCAAAATAATTCGCGAGAAAAAAAAACGCCAAACGAGCAGCGATAAGACAGTTATCAGCATGTTTTAAAACTTGTGCAATGCTAGTAGCCCTGATTAGCTTATTGAGGGTAATCATGCTGTAGAATAGAGATTTCTTCTCAAAATCGACTCGCCAGGAAAAGTTAGCAGGAAGGTAGTGACAAGCGTTGAGATGGAAATAAAATGCATTTTTCCTGCATTGAATTGATGCTGGGGGTCTCCGGTGCTGATACCCATTAATCAGAACCGGAGATCCCCAGCATCAATTAGATGCAATAAAAATGCATTTAGAGGCAACTTCATTACCTTAGCGGCAATGAAGGGGTTAAGGAACAACAGCAGCTTTATTGGGGGCAGAGATGGTGACTGAAGCGGGTACTTGGCCCTTCATTCATCCCCCTGCCTCCAATAAACATTACAATATGTACTAACCACCAAAACACAACCCACCCACTCCCTCTGCCCCCACATAAAAACATTTGAAAAAAATTATGCACAGGATTGATGCCAGAAGCAGATGGGGGCAGGTATCTGTGGGCTTCCAGGTGCTCCATGTTGATTTCTAGGGGCCAAACAGGGGTCCACAAATGTCCCTGTGGGTGTCTGGGGGTCCCCAGGTGGCCCCTGAGGTGTCCGTGGGCCTCCAGGTGGTCCCTGCGGGTATTCATGGGTTTCCAGGTGGCCCCACGGGTGTCTGGGGGCACTATTATGGTTCTCACTGGTGTCTGGGGCCCTTGTGTGGTCCACATGGGTGTCCAGGGGGTCCTCTGGTGGTCACCGTGTGTGTTTGTTGGCCCTCATGTAGTCCATAGGGTCCCTACTAGTCTGCGGTACCAATCCTGTTGCAAAAATCAAATTTGGAATACATTTCAATAAATACACTCCCCCCCCCCCCCCAACACATACAGTACAGTAATGGGCAAAATAACTATTATCCAGATATGGATAATAGCTCATTTGTCCAATATTAGATCAAACATTAGTCAGCCAGCATAAATAACGTTGATAAACCTTTCAACTTACCCTTGCCATCATGAAGGCTGTCATCGTCAGCATACTGCAGGTCCATGTCTTCCGATGCCAGTAAGAATACATGAAAAAATACAATCTAATGGCCCCTAACCCTTAATCACCTTAGTGGTTAATAACCACTATAGTAATTAGGGGGTTAACCCACCCTTCCCTGCTACCCACTCGGGAGGCCTAACCACCCACCCCGGGTCCACTATACCCACCCTGTACCCATTTATTGGCATAGTGATATATCATACCCATATACAGAAGAGACTGCAACTATTCTAACACAAACCAGTGGCAATCACCAAAAAGACCCAGGTACAGCCAGGTACATTCTGGATACATGCCTTAAACTTGCCATAAACTAGCCCCAGCATTTCTGCATTGATTAATGGCCCATCAGATTAACAGCAGGGGTACCAGGCAGTTCCATTCAAACGGAATGGGACTGCCAGGGACCCCTGCTGTGTTAATCCTATGGGTCATTAGTCAATGCAGAAATGCCTTAAACTTGACTTAAACTAGCCCAGCACATACCCAGCACATACCCAGAATGTAACCGAGCTAGTTAAAGGCAAGCTTTAGAATAGTCATGGTCTGGTCTGTAATTGTCACGCTGTGCTCACCACAAACAAGACGAGACCCTTGGTAATGAGGTGGGAATAGATATAACACCACCGACATGCACAGGGGCTGGTCTTGAGTGTGGATAGTTGAGAAAGCCGGGTCTGGAGTGGAGAGGGTAGAGTCGTCGTAAATACTTGCCAAGGTCTGGGTCAGAGAATTCCGGAATGTGGAGGGTGCTAGTAGCCGAGGTCGGAGCTGGAGAAGGTAGAGTGGTCGATGTCCAAATGCTGAGGTCAGGGTAGGAGAGTAGCAGAAAGTCGAGGATAGCTGAGGTCAGTAGTCCAGAGAAGCAGTAGTCCAAAGGCGAGCTGGGTCAGTACACAGGTAATCAAAGCGAGGCTAGGCAGGATAACTAAAAGACAGGAGAGGTAAGCACAGGGAACAAGAATCTATGCTCAGCCAAAGTGCCAGTGGCACAGCAGAGCATATATAGGCAGGGCTGACAAATTCCAAGGAGTGGCGTAGAGGAGCAGCTGCAGGAAAGGCTGTGATAGGGCAAGGGGTGAAAGCAGGTTAAGGTGATGGAGTAGATTGAGCTCTGTTGCCATGGAGCTTGGGTGCGTCGCACACGCATCACGCATGTGCGCTGCGCTCTTATGACGTGCGACGAGATGCAAAGGCTATCCCTACAGTGGCTGGGGATGTCGGGAGAACGCGCATGCGTCTTGCGCGCACCAAAAGCATGAAGGCCTAAAAAACACAATAATAAAACATATAGACAAGCACCTGAACACCACAATTCAATAAATAAAACTCTAGCCAACAAATTCAATAAATAAAAGCAATAACCAACAAAACAATTAATTAATTTTAACCAGTAGCCAACAAATCAATTAATTATTAAAACCACTAGCCAAACCATCAATTAAAACCAGGAGCCAACAAAATAAATTATTTACTAAAAACGCTAAACAATCGGAAAAATAAATATAAACAAGTCATCAAAATTACAAACAATTTAATCCCAACAATAAACAGAAATAGTAAAAAGAACACTCAATAGAAACAAGCATTTGCCAAAAAAAGCATTGGCTGTCACTGTATGTTTCTGTTCCCTAAAGGGGCACAGATTAATACATTATCAGTCAATGGGCAATGAAAAATATTAAAAGAAAGAAATACAATTAAAAAACCTGTACAAATAAAATAACACACTATTAATATTTTTCTTACCTTTAGAAACGTTGGCCATCCGAATCCTGGCGTATGAGGAAGTTCTCGTACTGCGACGTCATCAAAGACAATCCAACGCCATCCACCTTGTTGATCCAGAACAGGTAACAAAATTCTTCATTCTTTTATCTTCTATCACCTTTTTCTTCATCTGTCATTATTTCTTTAATCTTCTATCTTCATCTGTCAATCCATAGCACCATGGTAAATCCATAACGCGATGTTGTCTCATTGGCTTCTTTAGCTAAAATTAGACGTCAAGGCCTTATATCTGGTCTGTTACGTCCCATTTTCAGGTCAGATGGTACAGCTCCAATCTGATTGGACACTGTGTCATGTGGCCGCCTCTTTTGTTTTTGGTGAAAAATATGACGTCACCTCCAAGGGAGGTACGTCACATCTTTCAAACCACATGGCTAGATCACTTGGTATTAGAGCCATGTAATAGGTTATATTAGTTCAAAAGGATGACATCGCTTTAAAGAACCCATCAGAGGAGGGGTGTATCTAGGGTCTTAGGTAGGCGGCGATTGGGAAATTTGAATTGGTCAATAGAAACCGTGCCTAGGAGCAATGGCTTCCCCTTGCCAGCCCCATAATCCCACTTGGTAGGCTCCACAGTGTCGAGAACATAGTCTCCCCGATGGGGAGCCTTGTCTCTAGACCTGGTTCTCCGCCCTTCCCTGCTCAACAAGATGGCCCGACACCTTGCTACTCCTATCCTCCCCTTTGATCCACCATCTCTATGCTGGCATCCCAGCAAATTAAATTACCAGGGCTGCCTCCATAGAGATGAATACACATTTTCAGGATCTCACATTTCTACAACTTGGACTCGGGAACTCGGGTGGCAAAACTTGTCCTTGCAGTCAAGTTTTAAAACCAAGTTCTGAGAACTTGCTGGCTGGGCAATACTGTATGTCATAGGGGTTTATAACTTTTTTTAAATGCATGCGCGTACCCACAAATCAGGTGTGTTCATGGGTAAAATTATGGGACAACCGGTAACTTTGTCTAGAAGCATTTTACACACATTATAACCCTTTTTGCCCACCAGTATTCATTATTGGGGTCCCGTTCCTGAAGTCCCAGTTTTCTACCTGTAACACATAAGAGGTCAAAACACACACATTGTCCCTGGCTTATAGGTGCTGAGAAGCGGCCGGGGAACCGTAGTCCTTGCCTTGAGTTGCAGTCTAGATTCCTGAAATTATTTTTCTTGGATCCTCCATCTTTCTCTAACTTTATCATTGGTGCCAACATTTACCATAACCACCAGGTCAATCCCATCCGCTCCCAACAATCTGTCTCCAACCAATCTGCAATATGCCAAACGCGAGCCCCAAGGAGAATAAAAAAAACTGTTCAGTTCATGCAATCATGGCAACAGATTATCTGATTTACCTTCCTAATAATGGAGTCCCCTACCACAATTTATTTTTGTCTCTGAAAATCCTGTCCCCTCTGTGCTGGGGGAACACTTTCCATGGCTCCTAAGGGAATCAGTCTCCCCCAGTCATGCCATTCTTGGCCTGACACTCCCAATATCTTCACTCAATCTGGTAAATCTATTGGCATGGGTCATCTCAGAACTGTCCTGCCCTTCCTCTTTCCCCTTCTTCACCATCTAACTTTTACCCAGATACCTACCTATTCTTGGTCCCCACTCACAACTCAACCCTCTGCACCACTATTCCCAGCCAGGGCCTGCTCGGTGAGCACTAAACTCCTTTCAGGATTGTAAATGTACCACAATATTGCAAGTAGTCTCTTCATATCAGCAATCTCAGACTCCAAAGAAACCACTTGCTCACACTTTCCTCAACGGTATTCTCCTTGGAACAGCTGCTCCAAAAGCACATACATGTGGCAAGAGGTGCATTCAGTGGCATTCTCCCTTTTGCTCATTGTTGCAGTTTGGAGTATAAAGTGGTAACAATTTACTGTAATTCTACATAACTTCTTTCACAGATTCAGTTTCACAGTTTCAAAAACTTTTAGTTCTAACTCCACACTTAATACAAAAAGCACTTGAAATCAAACAGAAATTCAATCACACAGATAAGGACACACAAGTTCAGAATTTGTTACAAGTCTTTGTTTCAAAGAGGGACACACACACCAACTAGGTGTTTTTGGTAAACAATCAAATAACCACACCCACTGCAGGCTGAACCAGGCAGGTTAGTTAAAAAAAAGTAACAGATTTTCAATTCACACACAATTAAAAATAAATAAACTCACTGTACACTCCCCAAGATCAGCACCCCTGCTAGTATACACTAGTATGCACAGCACAGCACATCCCTACTGGTTCTAACCCCACACTTAATAAAAACAGCACTGGAAATCAAATTTACTGTACTGTAAAGTGATTTAAAGCACTGGAAGGTGTTTTATAGAGTAGCACTGCTTAGTTATATGGCCCTTTCTGGCAAATTCCTTTTTATTGTCGCGGATCGTGTCTTATGTAAAACCAGCTCTTGTTAAATATGGGACTTACTGTCCATAGTGTATTCATCATTAACATGGAGGGATTTTCTTCACATCATGCTACACTCTGCTTTTAATCCAGCTGTTTTATTTAGGTTAGGGCCCCCAACATAGAACTTCAGGTCACAGGAATTTAATGTAAGTAGTTCCAGCTCTGGTAATGTAATACATTTCACAATTTTTTTTTTCATGCTGTTTAAAATACGTGGACATTCCCGGACTATACTGTAGCTGCACTGTTGGTATTTTGCACAATATGCAGATGGCAAAAATATGACTCCATTAACCTACTAACAATAAATCATTGAATATCTAGAATTCAAAATGCTTAGCAATTCAAGATATCTAATAGTTATTTAAAGACATTTTGGAAATCCATTTGTTTTATTTGCAAGAACTGCTGTTTTTAAGAACATAAGGTCATGTGTTCAAACTAGAGCATAGGAAACTGCAGCTTCCAATAATGCTGGGGTGACAAACTAATTCATTATGAATTGGAATAAATAGGTTGTTGGGAAAATGAAAACAATAATTACAAAGAATAGGAGTCATTGATCGAATGGGAAATGAGGCTGGAGACTTAAAAGCCTGAAAAAGAAAATCCTTTGCACAATGTTACAAATTACCTATTTGTTGCAGGATTTAGTGTTTATAAATAAAACAGTATAAGACTTAAACTTAAACAAATCCTACAGTATGTTTATCCGTAAAACAAATAACAGCAATTTCCTTTGTAATCTTTTCAAAATTAACAAATACTTTGACACATTACTAGGGTATTCCAAAAAAAAATCTGCCGCCCCCACACATGCCAATAAATAAGCCAACAACAATATAGAAGATTACGGCTACAGATTTAAATAAAGTAATTTAAAAAACTGCATACAAAACAAAAAAAAGACGCTAAAAAAGAGAAACAAAAATCTATTGCAATACAATGATTTTTATGTATATATAAAAAAGCAATAACACATTACATTAAAACTATACAGTAACAATAAAGGATCATAAAGATCCAAGCATCATCCCATCAAGGTCTCACCACCACAGAGAAACTTATCCCAAAGCAAGTCAAAAAGATAATCAGTACCCCCAAAAATCTCACACACCAAGACGGATAAAGGAGTGAGTAAGGTGAAGGACTGAGTTCATTGATGTCAAACAGGAGAGCAGTTTAACTTAGAGAGGTAGCGTCCTCGTGGTGATGAAATGAATGCAGTGTCCTGGTATTATCATCACGATGATGCGTAGCTGCATGATGACCTCACCGCAAAGTGTTTCACACCTAAATGGCGCTTCATCAGGGGTGGCCTAAAAAGTCCTGTGGTAGGTTTAAGTAGCAAAAATGCACTACCAAAGCATGAGAAGAAACAAATACACATAAAGAATTATATAAAGGAAGGGGTATCTAATAAGGTGATATGACACCTCTCCCTAACAAATTACATATGTTTGTTTCCGAATATTAGATATATCAAGGTACCCAACATAAAACTTAATTAAAATAAACTTAGCACTTATCAAAAAAAAAACTAAATACAATACAGATTTTAATTGTAAGTGTAAAAGTGATTCTTAAAGTGTATAACTATGATATTAATTATATAAAAAAAACTAGACATATAACACTATAATAATCCATAATGTACAAGAAAACAAAAAAGCAAAACCAATTTATATTCCCAAACAATAAAAAAGGTTCAAGCAGGATAAAGAAAACAGCAAACAGTGAAAACAAGTTGTGAAGTATCTTACACGTAATAGTATAAATGCTGCGTCAAATTATGTATTTTCTTCCCTTTCTCAAAATAGCGCTGAGAATTCGTTATCCCATGTACATGTTCACCTATCCTTGTTTTCAGTGATCTTATTGTCTTGTCAACATACAATAATTGGCATGGGCAATCAATGATATATAAGACATATGATGTTAAACAATTAATAAATTATGTAATATTGTGTATTTTGCCCGTTTTCCTTTCACATACTGTATGCTTTTATCACTTTGTTGTGCTGTTACCCTTTTCAATGCACTACGGGCCAAGATGTTTTTTTATATTTCTGGCCTTTTTAATGGCTATTTGAGGTTTAGCTGTAATTATACCGTGTAAAATGGGGTCCATTTGTAGGACACCCAATGCTTTTGTAAAATCTTTCTTATTTTCCTCTCTTGTTTACAGAACCCTGTGATAAAAGTGGTGTTATACCAAATTCATTTTCTATCACGTTTATTTTATGCTTCTTGGGAATTAGCACTTGGTCTCTTGGATGATTATTACTTTTTTAAATAGATTTACTAATGGTAAATCATCATAACCTTTTTCAATAAACTTCTTGGATAAAACTCCAGATTGTTCTTCAAAATCTGTCACACTGTTATGTTTGAATGTACAAGACAATGTGTTGCTAGAACATGTTAAGATATCAAAAAACCTAATAAAATTGGAGTTATAAAAAAAAAAATCTGTTATCCGAGAGCAATTCCAATGAACTCGTAGCATTTGGCCATATGGAATGTTATTAAGCCACTGGCTAAAGTGATTACTACGGTAGTCTAGGTATGAGTTTACATCAACTTGCTTAAAATATGTTTATGTAACAGTTTGATTATTTTCCATTTTCAAGATGAGGTCAAAGAAATGTATCTCAATATTGTGGTTCACATCACTCAATCAAAGATTTCTATCATTTTTGTTCAAGTAAATGATAAAGTTATTTAGATCTTCCAAGGTCCCTGCCCAAACCATTAGGATATCATCTATTTATCTCCGATAATATTTAAGATATGGGAAAAACTTATTTGAATTCCAAATATAGTTCAACTCCCATTTTCCCATAAAAAGTCCCTCACAATTGGGGCAAAACAGGTCCCCATGGCCGCCCCAGTGGTCTGGAGATAGAAGTGACCCTCAAATAAAAAATAATTGTGATTCAGTACGAAAATAATGCTATCAACTAAAAAATGTTGTTGAATAGTGTTTAAAGAATAATCTTTGTGCAAAAAATAAGTGACAGCTTAAATACCCTGTGTATGGTGTATACAAGTATAGAGTGATGTGACATTTAGAGTCACCCATAAATAGTGTTCCTCCCAAGTGATAGTTTTTAACGAATTAAGAACATCTGTGCTATCCCCTAAAAAAAGAAGGAAGTGCTGGTGTGAATGGTGCAAAAAAATTATCAACATAATGTGATAAATTAGAAGTGATAGAATCTATCCCAGACACAATGGGACAGCAACGGGAATCCACCAAACTTTTATGTATTTTGGGTCTATGGTACATTATCGGAATGCATGGACACACCTGATATACATAGGTGAATTCTTTTCAAGATAAATACCCAAGGTTTGGGCACTAAGGAGATGTTCTTTAAGGATTACCTGATATTTTAAAGTGGGATCTCCACCTAACGTTTATATGAAACCCCATCTTCCAGGATGCGAATAGCCTCCTTAAGGTAATACTCACAATCCTGGAGGACAGTACCCCCATCCTTGTCAGCTTGGCGAATAATTAAATTGCAATTTTGATTTAATTCTTTCAGGGCTCGTCTCTCCTGATGACTAAGATTGTCCTGTGTCATTGTGATGGTGAAGGGGTACCCAGGCCATGAAATAAAGGCATTCTACAAGGCTGGGTTGCCCTGAGTCAGATAAAGTGACTGTAGAGTGTCAGTTCGGCAGCCCAGGGCTGGCGGCAGTCCTATTAATATGCAATAATATGTCTAAACTGCGCCCGTTAGGAATAAGGTACATCTAACACCGTTTAAAGGGTTAATTGGATAAGCATGCCTGTGGTTATGTGGTCAGGCCCGGCATTACAACAATGTATCACTGTGTAACCGCAGACAAGCAAGGGAAGCCTTAACCGCAAGCTAAATTGGTTAAGTGGTCTGCGGTCAGGAAAAGATGCCGGAATGCAACAGTGTATAATTGTCACACTGTGCTGCCCGCAGACCAGACTAACCCCCAATACTGAGGTGGAGAGAGAGTAATCACGCACCCGCAGTAGTGAGAGCGTGCCCAGAATGTGGATTTGGTAGCGTGGCCAAGGCCATGGGTACAAGGACCTAGTCGTTGTACTTGCCAGATCCGGGCATAGAGAAGGTACCGTAGTGGAGTCCGAAGCCAAGGGTCGAGGGTAGGAGAGATCCGAATCGTAGGTGTCCATGAGCCGAGTTCAAGGGGTCCGAGAGTTAAGCGAGGTTGAATGGAAGCCGAGGTCAGAGCCAGAGAGGGTAGGAAGACAAGCTGGTTCGGTAACGAGATCTGAAACGTAAGAGGGAGCTAGGCACAGTATCCAACAGCACAAGGCAAATGAAACTATGCAGAGCGAGGATGTGTTGGAGCTACAGGGGTAATAAAGCACGGAGAGCCAATCAGAGGAGAGGGCAGGGTGGAGGTGAGCCAAGGAGCCCTTTGTGATAGGGCAGTAGGTGATATGTCGGTCTGCTGCAGGTGAGCGGCAGAGAGGCGTGTGCCTAGGACCTGGGGCAGCCGGTGGGTGGAGCTACACGGCCAGTGCAGTGCATAAATTAAATCGTATGACGCGCGTCCTGTAAACGGAGCGGGCACGCGTCCAGTGGCTGCGTCGGCGGAGCATGCGAGAACCACGGGAGAGCGGGGGGCGCTCCACGGTGCAGGTCCGGAGCAGAGGAGACCGCAGCTACCCGGGCAGGTAGGGAAGGGCAGCACCGAGGGTGGCATGTGCCCTGATTCCTGACAGTACCCCCCCCCCCATCAAGGATCGGCCTCAGGACATTAACCCAAGGCTTGTGGGGAAACTTGAGTTGAAAGCGTCTGAGCAATACAATACAAGTCATACAATACCGTTTGTTCTTGCACATAATTTTAAATTCTTTCTCCACTAGTTTCCCAAAGAGTTCCACATATTGGCCCTTTGATTCGTGTGGATTAAACACAGATTTGGGCGTCAGGTATTTTTAGCATCATCACTATCCATATATAAACTCAAAAAATCATGTAAAGTATCCTCATCCCTTATCCATAATTATATAATTTTGTATCTCTTGTAAATGTTGTTTTTATCAGCCAATTCCAACATATTCTGAAATACTATCTCATCTAGTGTATTTATATCTACATCAGTATCATCCACTGAAACCTCTCCAACATCATCATGAGATATAGTGAAATTCCCAAAAATTTGGGTAAAATTTATATCTCCTATAGAGGGTGTGGAAGAATTTGTTGTAAAAAAATTTAAGTGCCTTTTCAGCGTTATCTTCCTTAGGAATTTTTGGAAGTCAAAACACGTTGAATTTAGGCTTATTCAAAGGGGAGAAGGGAAGGCCCTTGATAAGGACACTGATCTGTGCTGAAGATAGTTTGTATTTAGATAACTTTTAAATACCAAATTCTTTTAACGTTTCGGCTGTGAATTCAATTTCAGAGTGGAGCTGGGTTTTGGTTCCTTAACCTCTGCTCCCCCTATAGGTCCCTTGTTTTGTCCGCCTCTCAACCAAGGTTTTATTTCCAGAGATCGAAGGGATAGGGTTTTCTTTTTTGGGATTGCTCCCGCACAATGGTGAAAATCCCTCTCCTTATCGGATGGAGTGGAAGGGACTGGGGGAGTAGAGGGTTCAGGATCACTAGCCGAATACTCAATTAGAACCTTAAAGGAATTGTACAAAAAAGGTATATTGTATATTGTTGTTCTTCTCATTGGCTTGATATTTTCTAGATTTTTGTATATTATCTAGTTTCTGGTTCATACCATGTGAGGTCCTCTTATCATGTTTCCCTCGTTTTTATATTCAGATCTATCATCATGATCTTTTTGAAAATATACTTTCTTTTTACAGTATTTCTCTCAATGTTCCAAGTGTAACGACTACCTTTAGATTTAATAAAGGGAGTTTTTTCCTCTCTCTTTCTTTCCTTTGATACATGATGTCTTACTTTTGAATGATAATTAGTTTGTGCAGATCTTTGAGATGTATTTTCAGTTAATTGATCACCACTTTCCTGTTCTCTTGCCCAATTATACTGTTTGTTACCACCGTAATCCATCTATATATATATAGTGCAGAATAAATGAGTTCTTCAGTATTAGGTGATACATTTTTTATTGGAATAACAATTTATGTCATAGGACAAGCTTTTGAGAGTTATTCTCTCTTCTTCAGGTCAATGCAATACTGATATACAAAGGTTTAAATGGCTAAAACAGTGTAGAGAGAGGGGGAAAAAACAGCAGATATTTACTGTAGATAAGGTAGGGTGTTAAATGTGTTTGAAGACAGGGAACGGTGTCAAAGAAAGGTGGGGAGGGGTAGGGATACAGTGGGGGAGAGAGAATGTGTGAATAAGAATAGAGGCAAGCACGATAATTACAAGCAATTTTGATAGGGTGTGAGAAAACCCATGTCCGCATTAAGTCCTTTGGTTTTGGTGTCAACGAGTCTTATCATTCTGAGTTCAAATGTTTCCCGTTCTTGGGTGCTTTTAAACATTCCATTGAGGATTTTGATTTTTAGATCATTTATGGAATGATCTGGTTGTGAGAAGTGATGTCCCACAGGTGAGCAGTATCTTCCTTCTTCGTGATGGAGTATAGAGTGTGTGTGCATATTCATTCTTCCTTGTAGTTTTGGGCTGGTTTCCCCAATGTAGCAACCTTGGTCACATTTGTTGCATTGAATCATATACACTATATTCCTGGATGTGCATCTGTATGATCCTTTAACATTGAATGTTCTATGGTTGTGACTGGCTGTGGGATCTTGGCAAATATGTTTGCAGAGTTTGCAGCGTTTGTTGCTGCACGGCTTTGTGCCATTATCCATGTCTTTAAAATCGTTGTGAAGTTTTCTGCTCACTAATTTCTGTTTGAGGTTTGGTGGTTGCCGGAATGCAAGAATAGGAGGTTTGGGAAAGATTTCTTTTAATGTTGCATCCTCTGTCAGCATGGGTTGCAGATCTTTGATTATTTTTCGTATGCCCTCTAGGGTAGGGTTGTAGGTGGTCACTAGTGGTATGCGTGTGGTAGGTTCTTTCTGTCTGTATTGTAGCAGGTGTTCTCGTGGGGCTTTTATTGCAGATGTAATAGTTTTGGCAATGGTCTTTGGTTTGTATCCCTTCTGTCTGAACGATTCGGTCAGGGTTGTGAGATGCCAGTTTCTGTCTTCAGTGTCAGAGCATATGTGGTGGTATCTTATAGTCTGGCTGTGTATGATACCTTGTTTTGTATGAGTGGGATGGAAGCTTGAGTTGTGGAGGTAACTGCATCTGTCAGTAGGTTTCTTGTATACAGATGTGTGTAGTTTGCCATCTTTCAGTGTTACTGTAGTATCTAGAAAGTTTACTAGGTTTGCCGAATAATCCATTTTGAGTTTAATAGATGGATGGAATGAGTTCAGGGACTCGTGGAATTGTTTTAGGTTTTCTTCACCATCTGTCCATATTATAAACAGGTCATCAATGTATCTGTAGTATTTGTAGGGTTTGTGGAGGCATGTAGTTAGGAATCTTTGTTCAAGATTTGCCATGAAAAGATTGGAAAGATTGGCATATTGCGGTGCCATCTTAGTACCCATTGCAGTCCCCATCAGTTGTAGGTACATTTCCTTGTTGAAGCTGAAGTAGTTGTGTGTGAGGATGTATTCTATCAGTTTGGTAATTGCATCAGCGCTGTATTTCTGATCCAGGGGAGATGTTGTAAGGAAATGCAGGCATGCCTCAATACCATATCAGTATTGCAGACCTGAAGAAGAGAGGATAACTCTCGAAAGCTTGTCCTATGGCATAAATTGTTAGTCCAATAAAAAAGGTATCACCTAATACTGAAGAACTCGTTTACGACAGATTTATCCGAAATTCACAGAAAGAAATTGAGTCTGGAATGTGGACTACAGACTACAGAAGTTGTGTAATTGTAGTTGTACTAGGGGGGTTCTAAGGTCAGGTAATTAAAACTCTTTAACAACGAGTTCAAGTGTAAAGTTACCATTTAGTTGGCATCATGCCCTGGCTACTGTGGCACTGGCACAAGTTAAACTGATCGTCAAGTAAGGTGAAGGATATGAAATGTAATAAACATAGTGAAGATTACAGTACAGGTGAAAAATTTTATAAGAGGTAAGGGCTTGGTTAAAGCAAAAAAAGTGAAGTGTTATTTAAGGTGCAATCCCCATCTGCACAGTCCCACCCAACAAGAAATAACTTCTTGTTGAAACACAGGTTTTAATCCCAGTGTAGTAACATACGAGTGATAAACAAACAGGTATATTTTTCTACTGCCAGCTTTTGCTAATAAGAAAGCCATTAGGGAGGGATGTTTAACAGCTTTAGAACGTTTTTCTCAACCTTACCAAGGCTTTTCTTGAGTTTGAGAGCGTTGAACCCCTGTGAGTAACTAGAGAAGATGGAGTAAGGGACTTGGAATTTGTTTATTTGTCCTCAGCAAACATAACTTGGTAGAACAAAGCAGAGAAATGATCTACAACAGAGGCTTTTCTTAGTTAATATTCCTAACGCCTTACACCAAGAAACAAGAGGCTCTGAAAAATGCAACCTCTAACCAGATGAATGATAACATTTTCTGCACTGAAGATTTACTGGAATGCAATTTGGTTTTATTTGTCATGTTGTGTAAAACTTATTTTCTCCTGACCCACGCATGAAACAACTTCTTAGTAAAGGGCAAATATTAACTATCTAGTAACTTTTCCAATTTGGAAGGGCTCAATTTGTTGGAAAGAAAAGAAAAAACAGGAGGGGTGGAGAAGTGGGGGATGGAAGGAACCAGGAGGAGGAAGATATACTGGTAAACGAAAAAAGATAAAACGGATGAGGGGAGGTCAGGAGAGGTAATGTGGGAGAAGAAAGGGGGCACGATAGACATAAGTTATAGATATATATAATATAATATCATAGGGAGCATTTATATATGATTATATAGATCAGATATAGATAGAATATAGAGGTCATTGTGAAAAGAAATCATTACTATTTGAAATATTCGCGACAGTGGGTCTTACATTAAGACATTGAATAACAATCAGTGGGTTTGGGGCATGCGTCCCCAATGGACAGAGTGCTCAATCCAATCTGAAACTCCGAATCGAGATGAAACGTGTAAGTCCAGAGAGATAGTGCCAAACCCGAAACACATGATATATTGGAACCCAGTGCTGGTGGCTTAATAGCCAAGCGAAAACAAACTCGACAGCAATCACTAATAGTCCATGTGTCAGGAATGTTAGAAGTATAGGGTTAACATACCATGATGTGTAGGCTGCGCCATATAGGGGCCCTTTTGAAAGAGGCTGCTGCAGCACTGTTTACCGAGTTCAATCAAATCTCCCAAGGTGAGGGAGACATGCAATACTCCACGGAGTGGCTTAATGCTATACCTTGGCCTATTTTAGCGCTGCCATCCACGCTCCATAAATCAGTAGTGGTAAGAAATCCTTAGGAATTCCAGCGGGGCACAGCCGAGTAGAATAGGAGACAGCAAGGTTGTGGGCTGAAAATTTATCTGTATGGACAAAGGCCATGTTATGGGGGACACACATCCCTGTAGACTATGTTTGTCCGAAATGCGTTCAGATGTGTCCCCCATACCATGGATGTCATAAAGATACATTTTAACCAACACCTTGCTGGTTCCTATTCTAATAGGCTGTGAACCGCTGGAATCTAGGATTTCTACCACTACATAAAACAATCATCTGTTCCTGAGCAGGGTCTAAAAATTATGTAGAATTCAAAACCTCAGCATGAACAAGCCACAAACACATGGACAGGATTAGTAAAAAGCCGAAGTTTTTACAGTAGTTAGAGTTTCGCTGGTCTGGAGAAATCAGAGGTGTGTGAAGTTAAACAACAATGCCAAGGAGGGAAGAATAAGAAAAATCAGCAATGATCTTAGAGTAGCACAAAATGCTTGTGGAACCATCAATCTGGGCAAGGAAGTTATAGGGCCATTTCCAAAAAAGAATAATTAAAGTCCATCATTCTACAGTGAGAAAGACGGAAAGATATTGAAAAAGCTGGAAAAACATTCCAAGGGGCAGGACGAAAGTGAGCAAGAGCACGTAAAAAAGACAATCTATACCACAGGAGTGGAACGCAGGGAGCCCCTCAAGCGAAATTCACCAAAAAGTTCAGACGTTGAATGCTCAGCGGAAATGCAAAATACCCAAGAATTTACAATCTCAGGAGGGGAATCGGCTCTAAGACCTCAGTTAGCATGTTAGGACTTCAGGAACAATGTCCTTTGGACAGAGAGACCCCAGATAAGTGGGAAGATGTTTGGACCATACTGTAAGCCAGGCGCCACGTTGGCGAAACCCAAACACAGGCATCTCAGCACACCCACCTGCCCTACGAAACTGGACTCCACAAGAACGGGATGGTGGGGGGTGATGATTTGGGTGTTTTTGCAGCCACGGGAACTTGGGAAACCTAATGTGCAGTCACTTGAAAGTCGGTGAGCGAACAATGAGCCTCCTATGAATGAGCTAATCCCACAAAGTAAGTTATAGAGGTCGCCAAATGACTTCCTGAGGCACATTTGTCCGAACACCAAGCTAAAGTTGGGCTGAAAAAAGTTGGGAGTCATACAACAGGACGAATCCCATCCCAGACTAGAACCGAGCAAGAAGCAAAGTCTACAACCAGGAAAGAAAATGGTGAAAAAAGAAGCATTAAGGGGATGTTGAAAAGTTGCAAAATGGCGACAGTGACAAAAGAAGCGCCAGGACCTCCAACCGTTTAAAATGATTGTTGGCTTGACCTTAGAGGAAGCTTGACATAAAACAAATGCCCACAAAACATAATGAAATGAGAAGCAAAAAGCCGTATCTGGTGTAATAGAAAGAAGTGGGCCAAATTCCTCAACAAAACAGGCGTAGTGACAACGGACCTGGGACCGCCTTTTCGACAGGAGAAGGGACCTGCGAATGTAGAACGTAGTCATAGAAAAAACAAAACGATTTAACTTTAAGGTGCGTATTATTGCTCTAAGGGTGGTGATACAAAAGAGCTATTTTTGAAATCATTAAGGATGTGTTACTTAGTTTTTCCACACATGGCTTCTTCCATTTGGGCTTTTGTGCTAAAAGAATACATGAAAGGTGTAAGGAACCGAACGAAAAGCGACACACAACTAGGGTAAAGACAAAATCAGTTGGATGGTAAGTGTTGGGTAGAAAAAGAATCTGTGTTTTGTAATGATTCAAAATATATGTCAGGAAGAATGGTGTTGTTACAATTCCTGAGGGCACAAGGGGTATTTACCTAGATTTTAAGACCTGATAAGGAACAGATGTTGTTGTAGTCCTTGATATTTGGTTAAAGAACCATGGAATCAAAGAGGGCGTGAACTTAAGTCTAACATATTATGGTTGCAAATTAAACTGTCTTACTAGATATATATAATATCTATATATATAGAATAGTATCAATATATATAATATATTAGGTATATACAGTTCAGGAATGAATAAGAACAACATACAGTATAATATTACATACAGACATATACTAATAAATATAGTATGATTACCAGAGATAACTTTTAATTTCATGAAAAATACTTGTTTAACAAAAACAATATTTGAGAATCATAGTGTTAATCAAGTTTATTCAAACCATACGTAAAGAACAGAAGAGCCTGCATACGAATAGAACCGGAGCCACATGCAAAATATTCACTAAATTTACTATGCTACATATATTACATTTAGTCGTTTTTTAATATAATTTGGGTTATTGTACCCAACAGATACAGTATTATATACAACCTTTGGATCATCCATTTATTTGGATACGTCAATTGACAGATAAGTGGTCCTTTGGGCGTTATGCACATAATAATACATTGTGTAGTATGGGTTCTTTGTTTCCTCGTATATGAAACATCAACTATAGCTTGAATGTTACACAATTAATGTGCCCACAGGTGTTAATGAAAAGGGTTAATAAGGTAATATGTGTGATGAAGCGTTGTTTTTTCAGTTTTATACAGTACCCTCTCATATTTTCTGTTCGGTTAGCCGTGCAAACTGGAACCAAGGTTGTTAATACGGTTGAAGTCTGGTAATATTGTAATCGTGGCAAGAATTGAATTTTTCGTGACTAGTACTCGATATGACTTCAGGGTTTATATAAGTCATACAAATGATAGAGATCGTCTTCTATACACCATGAACAAGAGTCACCGTGATGATGAAAAACAAAGTTGGGAACCGGATGGGTTTAGCATGGATTAACATGTCCATCCACATCTCAGAGCCAAGACTGATTAGTATATCCATGATCAACGAACACTATTCGACTACCAAAAAGGTGGGTATAAGCGAGATATAAAGACAATATTGAGTTTCCGACACCAAAACAGCTTGCTTGTTACCGATTCCCTGGATGTCAAGCTTGATATGTGGACATGGGACTCCACGAAAGATTCCATATGGATTTATTCGGATTTGGGGAGAAGAGTCCGGCTGCGACCAGTCCCTCCCTGTTCCAGAGCAAAAGAAAGTAATGGAGAACATGCACCCACAGTATTGAAGTCACAAACTATACCCACATTCGATAGAGTAGAGATCAGAAACTACAAATGGGCCATCGTGTCGGGGCTACCTTGATGAGTAGGGAGGGACTTTTAAAACTCTGGCTGAAGAAAAAAATAGGACACAGAAACGTGTCTTAATAGGTAACACAGATTACACTATGTGGCACATGCAACCTTTTGTTCGAATGTATGCTAACAAAGAGATACATAGAATAGTGGAGTAACATAGATGAAACATGAAGTGGGTGAGTGTACACAGTGGAAAGTGGGGATACCCGCCCGACGAATAAAGCGGGAAGGTAAAGAAACATAAACAGGTGAGGCAGCAGATAAACATCGTGGTCACGTCAGGGACTGGTCAATGCAACACCCATCGGTTTTCCACAATGATCGCCCTAATTAAGGCAGTACGACAATGCTCATCCCACATGCGCTCTAGAGGGGATTCTGGGAACAATGATAGCAATAGAATCTAGTACAGCGTCCACTTTTGCTTCTACACAACCCATTTAAACATGAAGAACGCCGACCGATACTTTAGAGAATGGAGAGAGAATGAGGAGAAGATAGGAAGAGAAAGAGAAGAGAGAGGAAGAGAAAAGAGGAAAAGAGAGCGAGACCTAGGAGAGCAGAGAGAGAGAGGTAGCAAGAGGAGAGCAGAGAGGGCAAGAGAGAGAGAGTGATATAATAATATCTATACTAATATATTATATATTATAGATATATATATGTAAATGCTACCATTTACTATCCAGCACAGACTGGAGGGACCGAAACGTCGTTTTTATGTTGATTCTAATCAAATTGAAAATGTTAT
>CM071567.1:99446166-99463752 GCA_036426205.1 Ascaphus truei
CAAGCTGGAACTAACGACGGCTATTTTCTAGCTATAAGTAAATATATATATATATATATATAATATATATATATATATAGATATATATATATATATATATGATTATATATATATATATATGTAGAATAAATGCAGTTCTTCAGTATTAGGTGAGACCTTTTTTATTGGACTAACAATTTATGTCATAGGACAAGCTTTCGAGGTTCTCCTCTCTTCTTCAGGTCCAGCAATACTGATATACAAAGGATTCAATGGCTAATACAGTTTAGAGAGAGGAAAAAAAAAACAACAGATATTTACTGTAGATAAGGTAGGGTGTTAAGTGTTTGAAGCCAGGGGACAGTGTCAAAGAAAGGTGGGGAGGTAAAGGGATGCGGGGGGAGAGAAAGTGTGGATAAGAATTGAGGCAAGCAGGATAATTACAACAATATGATTTTGATAGGATGTGAGAAAACCCTGTCCGCATAAGTTCTTTGGTTTTTGGTGTCAAGGAGTCTTAATCATTCTGAGTTCAAATGTTTTCCGTTCTGGGTGCTTTTAACATTCCATGAGGATTTTGATTTTTAAATCATTTATGGAATGATTCTGGTTGTGAGAAGTGATGTCCCCAGGTGAGCCAGTATCTTCCTTCTCGTGATGGAGTATAGAGGTCGGTGCATATTATTCTTCCTTGTAGTTTTGGCTGGTTTCCCCAATGTAGCAGCCCTTGGTCACATTGTTTCACTGAATCATTACACTATATTTCTGGATGTGCAGCTGTATGATCCTTTAACATTGAATGTTCTATGGTTGTGACTTGCTGTGCAGGGCCTCCATGAAGTCCTCCTTCCATTTACGCACATCTGCTTTGAGAATGACAGTCTCCTGGCGTGAGACTTCCTTCTCTAGGTTGAGGGTCTGAAGCTCCTTCTGAGAGACTTTGAGATCAGTATTAAGCTTGACAATCGTTGCTTTAGAAATGTCCACTCCTCAGTGAGACTGTGTAGTTCCCTTTCTGGAAACTGCCAGGTCTGTGCGGCGTCGGTTGGTCTCATGATGTGAGAATCCAGTGCTCTGCGGAGTGTCGAACCTCTGATGAGATACGTCCACCTCTGTCCGGACATTGTTGACCTCCTGTTGTGAGGCATTCAGCTCTACACGAAGAGTGTGAACCTCTTGCTGAAAGGCTGTCATCTGCTTCAGTGCCTCCTCATACTTCTGCTTCAGCATAGTCATCATTTTATCAGATTGGAAAAAGGTGAATATACCCTAACTATAGCGCTTAACCTAATTGAAGTGTAAACTACACGTGAATAAATGAACTTACAAATATAAACCAATTGTTATAACAAAGAGGCCAAAGCTGCCGTAGGCTCCCACAACGCAAATATCTCAATTGCATACAGAACTGTAATGGTGAAATAAGGATACCACGCCGCTTAGAGAGTCACTGTGTCCATAGGAAACCAACCAGTCCTTAGAGAGGTCCCAAAGTCCAAAACTTGAAGTGGAGGCTGTAGTTAATTCTTCACTGCTGCTATTTTTCATACACCTGGAAATGATAGAAGGGTACACCAATTGCGCAGTACTACACTGATGTTGATGTTAAACTACATGCAACTTCCCCAGTGCAGACTGAGTACACTTACAGGAGTTCTCTTTCAGGGTACAGTGGAGACAATCGTGTGCTTATTCCTTTTTTCGTTCTTGTGTACCACAAATCCCCTGGGTACTTCCTAATCTCTTGGGTTTCGTGATTCCCAGAATACCCGCCACACCACTACCACGAACCCCCAGAGAAGGAGAATGAACAATGGCAAAAGGGGATACAAATTTATTAAAATCGGCTTCAACACAGCCCAACGACCAGCAAAAAAAAAAAAAAAACAAGCCTGCATACAAATAACAAGTAAAATGCTACTCACATGTAATCACATGAATACAGCATTTAAAAACGTCACAGGATGCCGTCCGCAGCTTGTGGTGTAACTCCTGTGCTTGCTCCGGAAGGATGGGCTTCTCACGGCTTGTCTCTTCGGTTCGGTGTGATGTGAGTCTCTCCCCCCTCGCTACTGTTCCGGTTTGTAACCGATGGTATGACAGACTCCTCCACCTCCAGTCACAGCGAGGTGCCATGCTGACACGGAATCCTAATCCTCCCACCCTAACTGGCGTTTCGTGACGTAGGGACACACTTTTTCAAAGAATGCAGGAGTGTGATGATCTCTCTTTATTTACCCCAAAGTGGTGATTAACCCTTTGAGTGATATATGAATGTATCACACACAGGGTGCATGTTTGTCTGTTATAAAACAATGTGGATCTGAGGATGCCAACACCCTGGGATTCAGATAGCTCATTTAAGCAAACTAACACCTATGTGATATCCATCATTTAAAACATATAAATGAACAAACCCATATGTTGGCGCGACTATGTAAACTACAACATTAAGTATCTGGTAACAAAAAAAAGGGGGCCAAGTCTACTACATGTGTATTAACTGCTTTACTCTTTCAAAATGATGCCAAGTCCACAATTCTATGTTCAAACCCTGGGGGAGGGTTTTTTAGCGTTAGAATCCAAAACTATCTTCTTGGTAGATTATTACCTATCACACCACCCCTCCAATTAGGCTGTAGGACAATCTATTCCCTTATATATAAACCTTTGGGATTCTGATGTGGACTAATCTGAAATGGTTGGAGACACTATGTGTCTCCAAACACACCTTTTATGTTATAAATGTGTTCTGCTAGTCTACGGTGTCAGTGGTCTTTTCCCGTTTTCCCACATATTGAAGTCCACACGGACATGTAGGAGATACTGCACCGACACACTTTATTCGAGCAAATACCCAGTAGTTACCTGGCAGATTACCTGAATGCGCCGCTCCTCACCTCTGACAAGCCCCGTTGCGTTTGCCCTTCCCAGCCTGGGTTCATGCCGGCTGTAGTGGCGGCTGATCTGTTAAATGATAAGATTAGGATTTAATAGGCTGCAATGCTTCGCGTGTCTACCAGATGGCTAAAATTCATGAATTGTAATGCGTATATATTTATATACTGTGCAGTATTGCACCAGCGGGAATTAAAATGCTTCAATCCCTGCCTGGAAAATACCTCAATGCACTCGGGCAGAAAACAGTCACAAACCTCAATACACCCGGGTTACCCGAATTCGTGGGACTAGACGAGCTTCGAATAAAGTGTGTCGCCAGTGTATACACAAACCTGCTTTTACAGTTAATGAAATGACGCCAATTCATACATCTATTCGTGACTGTAGAATGGAAATTAGCACATTTTTCACTGTAACTGCCGGCCGTGCACTTTCCACACACAAAATAACCTTTAAAATCAGATAGCCATGTGAACGTTTTACGTTTTATCTAAGTTTGGACAACTCGGTGCCAATGAGGCCTTACACTGGCGACACACTTTATTCGAGCTCGGCTAGTCCCACGAATTCGGGTATATCGGGTTGTATTGACGGTTTGTGACTGTTTTCTGCCCGAGTGCATGGCGTTATTTTCCAGGCGGGGATTGAAGCAGTATTTTCGTATTCCCGCTGGCTGCAATACTGCACAGACTATAATATATACTGCATTACAATTCATGAATTTATGCCATCTGGTGACACGCGAAGCATTGCAGCCTATTAAATCCTAATCATTATCATTTAACAGATCAGTCCGCCATCAGCCAGGCATGAACCAGGCTGGGAAGCGACAACGCACGGGGCTTGTCTGAGGTGAGGAGAGCAGCGCATTCCAGGTATCTGCAGGTACATACTGGGTTTTGCCGAATGAAGTGTGGTCGACCCCCAGCACAGTAATCATTGGGCTTTTTTATATATGATCTGGGGCTGTGGAGGTAAAATTGATTGTAATATGGGGTCTCGCTGGAGATTCCCCAATGTTTTTTAGTGTTTTATTTACTATTTCGGGGCCATACTATTGTACTTTGTAATGATAAGGTATAAATTCTCCCTCTCTCACTTTTTTAGTTTTCTTACGATTTATGTCCACTAATGATATTCTATCTATTCTGATTGACTTTTTCAATAGCAATTCTACTTTCTGTTTATTATAATTCCGTGCCACAAATTTATGTTTCAAATCTTCCACTTGTTCCTCATAAATGTGTTTTTGAGAACAATTTCTTTTTAGTCCAAGGCTTGTCCCTGTGGATGTTGTCTACCCATCTTGGGTGATGGTGGCTGGACGCCACGAGATAGTGTTGGCATCCACCTGTCTTTAAAATAAGTTTTGTGTGCACCACATTGTTCTCTACTATTAAGGTGAGATCTAGAAATTGATAGACACTGGATCACTATTGAAAGTATCCTAATGTTACAGGAGTTTGGCGTTTAAATACTCTTGGAACGTGGTTAGTTTTCATGTGTACCTCTCCAGATGCACAGCACATCGTAATATATCTTCTCCGAGCATCAGGCCTGCACCGAACGGATTATTACTCCAAATCTGCTCATGTTCCCACATGGCCATAAACAGATTGCATAGCTCGGCTGGCAAACCTGTTACCCAACTTTTGTATCTTTGGTGTTGCCTTTTCAGCCATTGCATCGGTTTCTACTGGTTATAGAACGTTATCCCTATTCAGATTCTGATAATTTTTCATTTTATTGCATTGTCGGAGATGTATTCATGATACCGTGTTTTTTAAGACCCTTCTTAATATCTCCATATACCCCCATGCCCCTGTAACGTCTATATTCAATCCTATCGTGTGTTTGAAATATAATTTGTGCCCCCCACCCTTTTTTTATCTATTTACTTATCGTATGGTCTATATATATATATTTATATATATATAAATATATATATTTATATATATATACTGTACATGCGTGTGTGTATATAGTACAGTATATTTATATATATAAAGCAGAAAATAGCCGTGTTGGTCCAGTTGCGATAGTGCAGAATAAATTACTTCTTCAGTATTAGGTGATACCTTTTTTATTGGACTAACAATTTATGTCATAGGACAAGCTTTCGAGAGTCTCCTCTCTTCTTCAAGTCAAGCAATACTGATAAACAAAGGATCCAATGGCTAAAGCAGTGTAGAGAGAGGAAAAAAAAACAACAGATATTTACTGTAGATAAGGTAGGGTGTTAAGTGTTTGAAGCCAGGAGTCAGTGTCAAAGAAAGTGGGGAGGGGAAGGGATGCCGGGGGGGGAGAGAAAGTGTGGATAATAATTGAGGCAGGCAGAATAATTACAAACAATTTTGATAGGGTGTGAGAAAACCCATGTCCGCAGAATGAACATTACAAAAATATGTCATACAAGTTCCATCTTACTTAAGAGACACCACATCACATGTGACCCAAATGAAGTCATTGTCCCAAGTGAGTTTTTCAATTAAGTTCAACACGTGTGTGGTGTCCCTTAAGTAAGATGGAACTTGTATGACATATTTTTGTAATTGGTGTCCCTTAAGTAAGATGGAACTTGTATGACATATTTTTGTAATATATGGTCTAAGAACTGAGAAAAGGTTCGAAGTTAGAGAACCGATCCCTCAAATGATCGGTCTCCCCGGGGGTCTGATGGGGTCCTTATGCAGTTTGGGGATGAAGTAAAAAACTGGTATTTTGGGTTCCTCTACCATTAGGAACTCCTGTTCTTTTTTTGTTATCACTTCATCCTCCAATCCTTTATTTATAAAAATTGAAAGTTCTTGTTTGAACTGTTCTGTAGGATTTTTTTTCAATTTTTTATAAGTAATCTGATCACTAAGGATCCTATTGGATTCTTCCTGGTAGTAACTTGAGTCCATAACTACCAGACCCCCCCCCCTTTGTCAGCTGCTTTAATTACGATATTGTTGTTTTCAGCTAAGGTTCTAACTGTCTCTTTCTCATCTTTTGTGAGGTTATGCTTTTTAATTTTGAAGGAATCCCCTAATGTTTCCAAATCCCCAATGACCATATCTGTGAAGGTGTTTATAAAATTACCTTTCATTGCTCTCGGGTAAAATGTGGATTTGTTTTTAAATGGAGTTAGGGGAGTTTTATCTTTGGCAATGGGAGTTGGACCTGACATAATGGATTCTCTACTAACCGGATCTCTCAGGTAATACTTTTTTAAAGTGAGTCTCCGAACGAACTTCTGGACATCTACATATAGTTCAAACATGTTTGGTCCCCGAACAGGTGCGAAATTTAAACCTTTTTCCAGGACACTGGTTTCTATCTTTGTAAGATTATGTTTACTTAGATTGAACACACTTGTCCTGGCGTTTACCAATTGCGCCCTGGGTTTGATCTTTTTCTTTCTCTTGCGTGATAATCCTCTTTTCCCTCTGAATTGTCTGCCCTTGATTGTTTTCTTTCTACTCTCCTGTTGTCCAACCTTACTTGTGTATGTTTTGCTTCCCTCCATTGTTCTCGAAATGGTTCATTGTCTCTGCGTCTTTCTAAAAAATGAGGGTGTCCCTGATTAGTTCTACCATTAGATCTATCATTAGAACTATATTATGGAGATCTATCTCGATAATTCCTAAACACTTGATTATCATCGTCTTCTTTATATCTCTGTAAATCTGTCCTCAACCTATCATTAGTGTGTGATTAATTCTTAAAACTACCCTGTGGTTTGTCTGTTTGGGATCGCTGTTTTGATTTCTCTTGGATTTTATCACTATGTTTAGAAGTACGGTTAGAATCTTTTTTTTCTTCCTCAATGTTTGTTTTTATTTTATCTTCATCTGGAATGATCTCAATTGTCTCCATATTTGAGACACTTTTGTCTCTTTTCCAATTTCTTTGTTTCCCCTCATCATAATCTTTTTTATCCCTAATAAACTTCTTTTGATTATTAAGTTTGACTTCTTTACATAATTTCTCCATTCTTGAGATAGTTCTTTCCTCTAAAGTCTTATATTCACTAAGCTCCATAAAGGGTTCTAATTGATCTCTGATTTTGTTAATGTCTTCATCTAAGATCTCAAGGGTGACACTCCTACGTTTAAGTAATAGTGAGATAAGCCCTACTGAGCAGGTATCTAAGATGTTATTCCATTCGTCTAGAAAGATTTTATTATCTTGGTCGCTAGTGGGTGGTTTTTGGACCCTAAGACCCCTTGGAATTCTCTTGTGTTCTATATATTTTTTAAGAGTGAAAACTTCCCATTTTTGTCTTACTTCTTGATTGAGTAATTTTTCCAATTTGGTGAATTGTGTGTCTAAACTTTCAATGTCTGGATCCATGGTTTCATTGGAATCTTCAATGAATCCATGGAATTCCATGTCGAATAGTGCTCTATTGGTGAATAAAGCCATAAGGGCTGTGGTAAGCTGCTGGTGGGTGTGAGATAATGTAAACTTGGAAAAAGGTGAATATACCCTAACTATAGCGCTTAACCTAATTGAAGTGTAAACTACACGTGAATAAATGAACCTTACAAATATAAACCAATTGTGATAACAAGAGGCCAAAGCTGCCGTAGGCTTCCCACAACGCATATTATCTCAATTTGCATACAGAACTGTAATGGTGAAATAAGGATACCTGGCGCTTAGAGAGTCACTGTGTCCATAGGAAACAAAACCAGTCCTTAGAGAGTGTCCCAAAGTCCAAAACTTGAAGTGGATGGCTGTAGTAATTCTTCACTGCTGCTATTTTTCAATACACCTGGAAATAATAGAAGGGTACACCATTGCGCAGTACTACTGATTGTTGATGTTAACCCCTTACATGCAACTTCCCCAGTGCGGACTGAGTACACTTACAGGAGTGTCTCTTTCAGGGTACAGTGGAATCTGTGCAATCTGTGCTTTATTCCTTTTTTCGTTCTTGTGTACCACAAATCCCCTGGGTACTTCCTTAATCTCTTGGGATTTCGTGATTCCCAGAATCACCCGAACTCCACGAACCCCCAGAGAAGGAGAATGAACATTACAAAAATATGTCATACAAGTTCCATCTTACTTAAGGGACACCACACACGTGTTGAACTTAATTGAAAAAACTCTGATTGGACAATATGACTTCATTTGGTCCACATGTGATGTGGTGTGTCTCTATACACTGTGTATTGATCACGAAACAGGTCTAAGTAAGAGCGATAAAATGGCTGAGACAGACTTGAAGTGTGAGTTCAGTCCATTATGGGAGTTGTTCTAACGGTATCGATACATTCTCCCAGCATAATTATTTCAATCATGATGGGGAGTTCTTCCTCCAGACGTGCGGCAAACCGCAATGGTAACGGTTTGCACCGAGCTATGCAATCTGTTTAGGTCTGTGGGGAACGACGCAGAATGATTGAGTAATAATCCTCGTTTGGTGCATGCCTGTTGCTTATGAGTAAGATAATATTACTTTGTGCTGGGTCTGCGCTTGAGAGTACACATGAAGAACTAACCTTTCCAAGAGTATTTAAACGGCCAACCCTGTAACATTAGATTCACTTTTCAATAGTGATCCAGTGTCAAATTTTCTAGATCTCACTTATATTAGAGAACAATGTGGTACACACAAAACTTATTTTAAAGAGGTGGATGCCAACACGTATCTCTGGCTCCAGCCACCATCACCAAGATGGTAGAAACACATCCCACAGGGACAAGCCTTGAGACTAAAAAGAAATTGTTCTAAAAACACATTTATGCAGGAACAAGTAGGAAGATTTGAAGCTAAATTTGTGGCACGGAATTATAATAACAGACGTAAGAATTGGCTATTGAAAAAGTAATCAGATGTAGATGAACATCATTAGTGGACATAAATATAAAGAAACTAAAAAAGTGAGAGAGTGAGAATTTCATACCTTTCATTACAAAGTACAATAGTATGACCCCTGAAATAGTAAAACACTAAAAAACATTTGGGATCCTCCACAGCGGACCCGCTATTACAATCATTTCTACCTCCACAGCCCCAGATCAATATAAAAAAGCCAATGATCTAAGGCCTTTGGCACCGGAGTTGTCCAAACGATAGATTAACACTAAAACATTCACATGGCTATCTGATTTTAAAGGTTTATTTTGTGTGTGGAAAGGGCACGGCCTCATTACAGTGAAAAATGTGTAATTTCCATTCTACAGTTACGAACAGAACTTATGAAATTGGCTCATTCATTAACTGTAAAAGCAGTTTTGTGTATATCTTCTACACATGTCCGGGTGTACTTCAATATGTGGAAGAGGGAAGACCACTGACACGTAGACTAGCAGAACACATTTAAACATAAAAAGAGGTTTGGAGACACATAGTGTCTCGCAACCATTTCAATTAGTCCACAATCAGAATCCCAAAGGTTTATATATAAGGGAATAGATTGTCCAACCTAATTGGAGGGGTGGGTGATAGGTTAAATCATCTATCCAAGAAAGAAGTTTTTGGATCTAAACGCTAAAAAACCCTGCCCCCAAGGGTTTGAAATAGAATTTGACTTGGCATCATTTTAAAGAGTAACAGTTATACACATGTATTGACTTGTCCCCCTTTTTTTAAACCAATATTAATGTTGTTAGTTTACATAGTCCCTGCAAATATGGTTTGGTTCATTTTATATGTTTTAAATGATGGATATCACATTAGGTTAGTTTGTAAGAATGTATCTGGAATCCCAGGGTGTTGGCATCCTCAGTATACATTGTTTTAATACAGACAATATGCACCAGTGTGTGATACATTCATATATCATCAAAGGGTAATCACCACTTTGGGGTGATATAAAGAGAGATGCGTCAGCTCTCTCATTCCTTTGAAAAAGTGGCGTCCTACGTCACGAAACGCGTTAGGGTGGGAGGAGTTAGGATTCCTGTACAGTGCTCGCTGGTGACTGAGTGTGAGGAGTCTGTCAACCTTCGGTTACAACCGAACGTAGCCGAGGGGGAGAGACTCAACACACCGAACCGAATAGACAAGCCAGTGAGAGAGCCCATCTCTCGAGCGCACAGGAGTTACACACAAGCTGCGGACTCTCCTCGTGACGTTTTTTAAACGCATGTATTCATGTGAGTACATGTGGTAGTATTTTACTTGTTATTTGTGTATGCAGCTGTTTTTTAGCTGTCTGTTGGCTTGTTGAAGCCGATTTTATAAATTTTGACCCCCTTTTGCCATTGTTCATTCTCCTTCTCTGGGGGTTTCGTGGAGTTTGGGTGATTCTGGGAATCACGAAATCCGAGATTAAGGAAGCCCGGGGATTTTGGTACACAAGAACGAAAAAGGAATAAGCACAATTGTCTCCACTGTACCTGAAAGAGGACACTCCTGTAAGTGACTCAGTCTGCACTGGGGAGTTCATGTAAGGGGTTAACATCAACAATCAGTAGTACTGCACAATGGTGTACCCTTCTATCATTTCCAGGTGTATTGAAAAATAGCAGCAGTGAAGAATTACTACAGCCATCCACTTCAAGTTTTGGACTTTGGGACACTCTCTAAGGACTGGTTTTGTTTCCTATGGACACAGTGACTCTCTAAGCGCCAGGTATCCTTATTTCACCATTACAATTTTATCAGATTGGCTTTGCTTTTCATCCATGGCGGAAATAGTAGCGTTTGCAATATCTAGCTCAGTCTTGAGATCGTCCAATTCTGTCCTGGCCAAAGAGTAAATTGTGAGCACATCTATTTGAAGCCTCACGTTATTTTTCTGTAGCTCTGTGTAACCATCTTTCTTGTGTTTCAATTGTTCACGGAGTATATCACAGTCATGCCCGGCATTTTTCAAGGCATCTTGAAGGCTGGTCAAGGGATCGTCACTCACTGGTTTCGGCTCCACTTCCCTGGGATAGTTGGTTGAGGGTTCCTCACTGTTGGCACCGGATAGACACTTCTTTGGGGTACACAACTTCTGCCTTGGGCCCTCTGGATATTCGGTTAACCGCGGGACGAATTCTCCATCTTCTCTAGGCTGCAGCGCAACTTGGTCCCCCTTTTTCTCCACAGGATCTGCAGATGTGTCTTTTCCTTCCACGGTAAGTGAAGAACCGCTTTTCTTTTTCCGCCATTTTGTTTTGGATGATTCCGTCCCATCAGGAATACTGGGGTCTCCTTTATTTGATACTTCAGCAGCTTCATTATATACACCAGGCTTTTCTTGCAGTTGCTTTAGTTGACAGAAATATTGGGTGATCTGCTGCTCCCGCTCTTTCTCTTGTCGACCATATTCGTCATTATAGAGAGCGGTCTTTTCTGTTTGTGCCGAGTTCAGGCACCCCCACCATTCTTGGGGTGTTTTGTGGGTGTGACTCGGTTTGGGTTCCCCGTAAGAGATGTCTTCCTCCTTATTGGACTGGAAGGGCCACTCTTCCGTGGGGTAGGGTTCATTACAGGAACGCTGCATCTTGTCCTACATTTTGGGGCTCTCAGGTGTAGTTTTCTTCCTGACCTCAGGAGGCTCTATTGCAGCTGTTGCTACTGTATTTGCTAGAAGCCCCAATTGTGATAGTCCTACAGGTGAGCATATTTTTCTTGTAGAGGTCATAGGTATCTCCGTAGACTTTTTCTTTCTTGGGTAAGTTTTACAATATCATCAGTACTGTGCACACATTTTCTCTCATCAGGTATACAGGATGTGCAGTTGCTAGGTAAAAAAGTCTATTTGCTTTACACCATTTACTTGCTAGGTTTAATCTCTCATTAGGTATGCTGGATGTGCAGTTGCTAGGTAAAAACTTCTGTTTGCTTTACACCATTTACTTGCTAGGTGCAATCTCTCTGATTCAGCCAAATAATGTGATTTTCTGCTTGAGTTCAGTCTCAACTTTGGTAGAACCCCTTTGGCATTAAATGGGTTGAATAAAACGTCCCTTTTTGTATATGTGTGGGTATTCACACTTTGGGATACGTTTTACACAGCTCAGCAATTCCTTTTTTTTTTAATAGGCAATTTTACCCTCAGCACTTGTTTACTGAAAATTCCCCTGCTTCAGCACAGTTTTATATCAATTTTCACACTTTTTTGCATATACACCATTCACAGCTGGTAGTCCTATGCGGTGTGGCAGCCTTTACTTGCAGAATCAGTACCGCTTGTGGGTCACCATTTGTATTCACTGCTTCAGCTAAACATTTGAAAACAACAAACGCCTATCCCTTTTAAGGGCTAACTCACTTCTTGAACCCTGACTATGGCTGGAAGGCAAACCCCCTATTTCAATGACCATATTACACTTTATTGTAATAGGAAAATAAGGTTTACCTGCTTCAACAGTCTCTCTCTCTCTCTCCTCTTGGGATTGGTGAAAAAGAGTCCATTTGTGGTTTTGTAAGTTTCAGTGCAGTGTAGATTTCCTGCATGGGTGTGTATCACTTTAACTCTGTCTCTGCTGCATGAGATTTTTGTTTATGTTGCTCAGACTGTTTGTAGGCAAAAAGCACAAAAAAAAAATTCACAGAAAATCTTCGGGTCCGTTCTAACTTCAAAGACCAACTCTCGTCCCACTTCTGACGCCATATCTAGGCAGACGCTCACAGAGGTATGCAAGGGAGACTGGTTATGGTGAAATTAAATAAGGCTTTTATTGCGCCTGTTTCCTTAACATCAGGAAACCATCCAAACAAGGGGTAAACAAAGCTTCTATTCACTTAGGAGTATTTCTAGTGAAATACTATGCAGTCCACAACTCCCTTTAGATAAGCATGTCTTATCTGTTCCTTGTGGTTTGGAGGGAAAATCTTCTCTGGTCTTGGTTGCTACCTTTTCCTCAGGGTTTGTCAGCATTCAGGTTTAGAAGTTTCCCCTGTGTCTTGAAAGCAGCACTGCTGTTTCTTCTGGCAGGCTCAAGACCACTGTCCCCATGCTCAGTCTCACAAGTTGTGTGAGATTCAGGCACAATCTCCTTTCCTGTCTCAAAAGACAGGCTTTTCTAATAAGCTAATAAGGCAGGTGGTGTTGGATATTTGACTACCAGCAGTTAACCACCACACTACTGGATTACAGTACCTTACTGTCATTCATACATTTTAACACAATTAAAGTATTTCTATGAGGAGAGGCTAGCTAAATTAGATTTATTCACATTAGAAATGAGGCGTCAAATAGAGGAGATATGATAAATGGGTAAACATAGGAAGGATGTTGATCCAGGGAGAAACATGAAGTCAGTTAATAATTTATTTTTCCCTTTATGAGAGTCCATTGGATAATGTGTCACTGGGGTTTCTGTTTGCTTTCCTCTGGGTCAATATACTGTAAGTATGGATATAGGATAAAGTATCTGTCGTATAAATTGTCCATAGGTTAAACTTGTTGTATGTATGTCTTTTTCCAACCTCCTCTACTATGTAACTATGTAACTTAACATAGTTACATCGTCACTCGAAACGCATCAGGGAGCGTCATCACGTCGGACGCATTGACATTACGTCATCACGAAGCGCTGGAGTGAACCGATCCAAGCGCTGGCACCACAGAGGCCTGCAAGCAAGAAGCAACTTTCTACGATCCTTGGACACTTTTACCGCATCTACTGGCCCTGGATATCTGCTGGGACTGTGGCCCATCCTGTTTGAGATCGGGGTTTCCCCCAGGACGGAGCGCAGCAACCGGATGGTGGTGATTATTATCACACAATGCTATTTTAATCTGTACTTTTGTGAGTGTATTTCTTACCCCCCTTCCTCCCCTTTCCCTCATTAAATATACAGTTTTACACTATGGGGCGTGCGCTCTCTCCTCTTTTTTCTCTGTAGATTCCCTATGGACGTGGTTTGTCCATTCTGAGAGCAGCCGGAGACCCCTTGTACCAGCTTCCATTTTCTACATTGGACTATCATTTTGAGGACTGGTTTTTACCCTCTTTTCTTGTTTTTATATGTTCTTTTTATGTGTATTTTACAGTTATTTCAATTTAACTATATGCTATTGTTTGTTCATAGTTATCTCTTGTTATTATGCACAGGCATCCAGTCTATTTATATGCCATCACAATATTAGAGTAGTTCATTTTTTATTCACATATTATTTTAAATTCATTTTCCTCCTATATTTATTTAAGTAATCACCAGCACTATAAATTCTAGAAAATGTAATTACACACTTCTAGAGGCGCTGCTTTTTTTCTTTTTTTTCTTTGTTTGTCCTATATATATATATATATATATTTATATATATACATACATACATACATACATACATACATACATACATACATACATACATACATACAGAAAGAGAGAGAGGTCTAGATATAGTATATTATAAAGATCTATGCATAAAACAGAGAGATAGACCAGTCCCTTAAATGTCCAACATGTCAGAGCGTCTTTAGGAACTCTGCCCTATGTTCTTTTATCAATAAACCATTCTAAAGAAGACCCACATGTCCTGTGATGTGCTCGTGGGCTGTGCTCCGTTTTTTTCCATTACTCTAGACTACTACTCCTTACCTGGCTGCACGCTGCTGGTGATACGCTGCTGCAAGCTTTCATTTGGATACCAGATGTGACCTCCTCCCTGCTATACACAGCAAACCATTCCGGTGAAAGAGGCAGGTGGTTACTTATCATTGACGAGCCGCACTGGGGCTTCGTCTGTCCAGTGACGGAGTCTTCGGTTTGGGAGCCCGTTCACCCCCTTTTACCATATGGAGGGATTTGCCCTGGCTGTGGCTACTGAGCTCCATCGCGGGGATTCCCCTATTTCCTGACGCCGCGCTGCCCATCATCGCAGGCTGCGGTTGGAGTAGACGCTGGCTCCCAGTGATTGCACAAGATTTTTAATCATCTTCCAACTTCACCTACCTGTGAGTAATTTTACTACGACGCAATCGTGCTGCATGTGGCAGCCAGTCAGTAACAAGCCTTTCATTTACTATCTTTGTTTACTCATTACCTTCTTATACATTATCCTACACATGGTGTGTCTATTACAATATTTAGAGACACTTATATACAGCGTATCCCCAGTCACACACCTCTACAATCATTTTTTTTTTGGAGCACTGAATTGTTTGGACTGCTCTGTGATCTGAATTTCTATTCATGCTAAAGCTACGGGGTAGTTCGTTTTTCCTAAAGGGAATAGGTGTCATTTTTATGTTTTGTTTTGACTTAAAGGACGGTGGACCTGTAAATAAACCCCATGTAAGAGAAGTATGACGTTTCCTGCCTTTGTTTGGGACTAAAAGATGCTACAATGTGGCGTGGGCATCACAATATATATATATATATATTAATTGAAAGATTCAACAGCACCTGGCTGTGCACTAGCCCCACAGTAAACTCCTGACAACAAACAGTCCGCAACAAATGTTAGCACAGATGACCCGTATAAAACAATTGTAAAGATGTATTGTTATAAAATATATATAGGAACTCAGATGGTGGTCATACGTAATGATGGTGAGTGTGTGTAAAATATAAAAAATGTAAAAATTGTATATGTATATTTGTAGTGTGTTAAAAAAATATATTGAATAAAAAATGATGAATGATGAACTATTATTGCAAAAAACACTAAAAAATATGATAATCAAAATATGATATAATTAGGTGAAATGTATTAACCAAAAAATTAAAAATGTTAAAAAATAAAAAAGAAAATATAAAAAATGAAAAATAAAAAAACCGTATACAAAATTGACTAAAAAAACTAAAAACTAAAAAAAATTATGTGTTTTCCACAAAAAAAATTGATGATTTTGTATGGAGATTACAACATCCGGGCAGCTTTACTTCTTTGGGGTCAGCAACCTCCCAGTAAATTCTAATGGAGAAAAAGAGAAAAAGCGCCCGATCCATGTGTAAAATCTGGTAACAAAATTTTAATAAAAAATCACAAGACAAATGCACACTCACAATTTGTCAATGCAAAATAAGCATTGTATGGGTAAACCCATGTGCCAACAAATAGCTGCTCACCGAATGTTTACTTCAGTACATCAGACCTCACTGCTACTGGTGCAACACAGTCAGATGTCCCTCTGGAAATTCAGGTATACAGTCTGTTGTTCCAGCATTAGATGCTGTGGATTGCTAGTTCGGCTCTTTATTTCTCTCCTTGGGCGATCCCTCCTATAAATATATGAATCTTTGAATTCTTTGAGAGGAAACAATCTTTATTTTATATTATATCATTCTGTTCATTGAGTCTAGTATTCATAGGCATCTATATTTAACTACATGTTATAACTACATGTTGTAGTCTAAAGAACTACAGGAAAATCATATTGTTTATCATCAATTTGGTACATTCAATAAACATCCAATGAATATTCCATTTAGATTTGTCTATAGATATACCATTTATATATTATCTGTGGCATGGTCCCTTCTATGTCTTTATGAATCAAGATAGCAAAATAAACTCGCATTATTTGGATCCTTTATTAGCAGAGATCAAAAGATCTCCATGTTAACTATTAACATCATGAATCTCGACATGTCTTCTAATAACTGTTTCCATCCTGATGGACATATTCCATCAGGGTCTTTTAGTTGAAGTTCAAATTCATGTATAATATTGTTTGTTACATATATATATATATTTATTATCATTTTATATATTTCATTTATTATGATAATCATGTAAAAAAGATTATTTGTGTATGTTTTTACTGTTTTTCCTTTTCTCATTTTTATTTAGTAATCAACTTTTGATTAATATACAATTGCTTTTCTAAGTAAATTTTATTAAGATACAAGTTATCTAACACAGTGTTTACATGGTTAATTTTATCACTTGACAACAATCATCTTATATCTCACTTATATGTTTATTTCATTATATCTATACTATCCCCCAAAAAAGCCTATATCATAATGATGCAATAATATTACTATATAGGCAACTAAATTAAGAGTAAACATTTACTAACATTGTAATAATGATTATCTACGTCTCTGTCATTTATTAATTCCAGATTATACATTCAGAATTGTTGCTTCACAATCGTGTGACTGCAATTATCTATTATTAATTTACCAATCAATATAGGATAATTATCCAATATAAACATAGCAACTTCTAAAAACAAGTTGATAATGTTGTTTTTAATATATATTTGCAGTTACATGCTTATAAATGTGAAATCTATGTGTGTCTGTATTTTGATTATATTTCATCTCATTTACATCAATGTTTTATATAGTTATTAGTTAATATGTACAAAGTAGTTCAATTACAACTCAATATGGTTAGCACAGATGACCCAATTTAGGGCAATATTGGGCGTATTTTACTTGAATTTTGCAATTGGATGGAAACCCCTTTAAATAGTAGCCCAATTAGAATGCACGTTATCCCCTGATGAAATCCGTCAATCGGAAGAAACACGTAGGGCACGTGGTTTCAAGGAGCTACGTTTGGTGGAATAGCTTGTGCGTCTGCTGCCAGGAGAGGGGCCACACACAGCATATAATGCTGGAACAACAGACTGTATACCTGAATTTCCGGAGGGACATCTGACTGTGTTGCACCGGTATCAGTGAGGTCTGATGTACTGAAGTAAACATTCGGTGAGCAGCTATTTGTTGGCGCATGGGTTAACCCATACAATGCTTATTTTGCATTGACAAATTGTGAGTGTGCATTTGTCTTGTGATTTTTATTAAAATTTTGTTACCGGATTGGGTCCTCCAAAGCATACAGACCGTGGAAATCTGTGTATCGAGTT
>CM071567.1:99463837-99475593 GCA_036426205.1 Ascaphus truei
GACGTCATAGGTGACGACTTCCGAGACTCTCCGGTTCGTCACTTCCGGCATACCACGGAATACTGCTTCACTCCCCCCATCAGTGGAGGTGAAACTCGATACACATATTTCCACAGTCTATATGCTTTGGAGGAGGGGGGTTTGCTACCATAAGGCTTATTATTTACAGCATAGTGTTAGACGTGGAAGTTGGAGACACTGTTGCAGACATTTTCTAGTCTGCTTTCTGTCCAGCCACGCAGAGTGCTGTATTTTTACACGTTCACTTTGCAACCAGTTCAGTGTATATGTGGTTCTTTATTGTGTATATAATTACAATGATTATGACTCCAAAAGCCCTTTACTTATATTAGTGAGGGCTCTGGGCAAAAGTCGTTGTCTTAATACACCTTGGCAGATAATACCTATCTGCCAATCTGTCAGACTCACGGCTCTGGATACATATAGACAGAAACAGCTAGGGTATATATTGATTATGTCTGAGCTGAATAGACGGTTCACATCCTGAGCTACCTGTATACTTTATTATTGCATGTGTTTATGTTGTACCATATATGATTCATATAGTCCTCCAGCTATATCAGTGAGGGCTCTGGGCACATGTCGTTGTCAAAACACACCTTGGCAGAAATTATTTACCTGCCAATCTGTCGGACTCGCAGCACTGGATATACACAGATTTAAACAGCTAGTGTATATATGGATTATGTTTTGAGCTGATTAAGCGGTTCACAATTTGAGTCACCTGTATCCTATTGTTATATGTGTATATGTTACACATTATATCTCACCACTTGAGGATATCAGCTCACCCGATTACTGAACTGTGTACAGGCATACCCCGCATTAACGTACGCAATGGGACCGGAGCATGTATGTAAAGCGAAAATGTACTTAAAGTGCAGCACTACCTTTATCCCACTTATAGATGCATGTTCTGTACTGCAATCGTCATATACGTGCATAACTGATGTAAATAAGGCATTTGTAACAGGCTCTATAGTCTCCCCGCTTGCGCACACCTTCGGTACAGGTAGGGAGCCGGTATTGCTGTTCAGGACATGCTGACTGGCGCATGCGTGAGCTTTCGTTTGCCTATTGAGCGAGATGTACTTACTCGCGAGTGTACTTAAAGTGAGTGTACTTAAACCGGGGTATGTCTGTATATACTTACCTGCAATGTTGAAATGTATATAGAGAGCCTATTATTGAATAGGGCTGTATACCCTTTACCCCTCACCTCCATTTTATTTTAAATTCGCCAATCATATAAGATTATTTCACATAGAGGACCATTTATTTTATTTGAGGATTTCTCCAATTAAAATTGTTTTTTAACCCATTTCATATTACATATCAACTATAAGACCTATTGTCTCCATCAGGCCCACAATTATCATTAGTACAATCATCATCAGTATCACAAGCCACTTAGTGCTCTCATCATAGGGGTTCTTCATCTCTGTGTTGTTGTTCTATTTTTCCCCTGATTGCAGCACCTGTGTCATTGGCAGTAGCGAGGGCTCCCTCTATCCCTTCTCCCCTCCCTTTCCCTTACCCTGGTGTTATATGTATTTTAATACAGTACCTTTATTTATCTATTGTCCCAACAGTTGATGCTTGTCACGGTAGCTTATGACAAGATATAATGAACACCAAATATCTGGGTTGAACTGAACGAGGCTTAGATATAATAAAATATACTTATTCCTTAAAAAAGGTGAACACAGCAATATAGTACAATTAACAGGCAAGAAGGTAACACTTACTTAGGGTTGGGGAATGGAGACGTATCAGCTAGCAATTCTCCAACAATCTGGTGACATTCAAGTTGGTATCAGAAGAAGAACTCAAAAACGGTAGGGTTGACACAGTTTATATACCTGTGTAACCCTATTCTTAACATTGAATACAGACTATTGGTGAACAATTATCTGTATCCAATCCCTAACGTGGAGACACAGATTAACAAATGCCCCCCAGCTAATTAGCCCATGTGTACTGGGACTCTATGGGTAGCCCCATAATTAAATCAGGGGCGACGACCAGTCTATCAAATGAAGTATCTGCATTGTTTGTAGGTGTAGACATAACACTTACAAACCACTCCAGTTTGATGATTCTCCACCCTCAGGTAACAATTAGAGTGGCAGAGTCTGTTGATTAGTACTTCATCTGTTGATTAGTACTTAGTGTAAACAATCAGGCAGTTAACTTTTGATCACAGTGCTTAGGCTCAATCAGCCGGCTGCCCTTCATGACCTATGAGCATAGCAGATGGAATCTGCATTTTCAGGGCAGATCCAAAATACCATACATATACACTTTAATATCTACACATATTAATAAGTTCCATTCTGGTGGGCTCAGTGGGTCGAAATTTGCCAGTTTTTAATGCCTAGAGTGACTCCACATATTGGCCAAATATCAACTCTCTGTGACCTCCAGAACTGGAGATACAGAAATTCACTTTAAAACATCTTTAAAATACAGGATTATAATGAAACATGGGAACAGGGGAACATACATTTTCATGACATGACAAGGTGTAAACCACATTCCTGGACCGCAGTCTAGTTAACCCCTTGCCTCCCTGTGAGGTCAGGGGTGGCCATATGGGGTGCAACCTCTTTAATACCAGGCCAACCCCCTCTCCCTCTACACCTCCCCTTCTTAATGGGTGACCTGTGGCCCACTGGCCCTAACGGGGAGTGGGGCACTGCTGGCACCCTTAATGAACTCAGTCTCAGAGGGATAGTCCTGACGTTAAAGTCCATCAGCATTGCTGTTTTCACTACCCTTTTTGTGCTGAATAGTAAACTTGAATTCTTGTAAGGCTAAGCTCCACCTTAACAACTTGGCATTCTCCCCTGATGCCTTCTGCAGCCAACTCAGGGGGTTGTGGTCTGTGAGGACCGTGAAAGCCCTTCCATACACGTAAGGCTGGAGTTTTTGAGTGCCCACACAATGTCCAAGCACTCTTTCTCAATGGTGGCATAGGCCACCTCTCTGGGGAGTAGTTTTCGGCTGATGTACACCACAGGGTGCTCTCTAAACGTCGTCCCCCACTTGCTCAACACAGCCCACACTGCCATTATGAGGAAAATGTTTGGTATAGTCCGGGGCAGCCAGTATGGTGCCCCAGCAAGCACAGTTTTCAGTGCCTGGAATGCAGTCTCACAGGCGGAGTCCAGGTGATAATCACAGGCAGTTGCTCTCTATAGGCAATATCAGTCAGGGGTTTGGCCACGGCGCTGTACTGTGGGACAAACTTCCTATAGTACCATGCGGTGCCCAAAATGCCATGACCTGTTTCTTGGTTTTTGGAACGACCTGAACTATGGATTCTACCTTGGCTGGCTCTGTTTTGAGGTGCCCTGCACCACACCCTGTGCCCTAAGTACAGGACCACTGCCATCCCTACCATACACTTAGTGGGTTTCAGGTAAGCCCAGCCCCTGATCCTATCCAGCACCGCAACTACAGTCCTAAGTGGGAGTCCCAGGAATTACTAAAGACAGCAATGTCATCTAAGTAAGCCCTGGCATAGCTCTGGCATCCCTTCCAGTAACCTATTGACCAGGCGTTGGAAGGTAGCCGGGGCATTCTTCATCCCAACATGGCATCCCCAAAACTCATAGAGGCCACTTGGAGTATGATGAATGCTGATTTCTCTCTAGCCTCCAGGGTGAGTGGGATTTCCAATAGCCTTTGCTCAAATCCATAGTGGTCATATATTTGCCCCCGCGAGTTCATCCAGTAATCATCCACTATTGAAAAAAAAATACTCACGGCTGCTGTTGTTCCATCCTCATGCTGCTGCTGCCCCCGCGGTCCGCAAAACTCGGGGGCGGAAAGGGAGGGAGGGAGGAGGAGGAGGGAGGGAGGAGAAGGGGGGATGAATCACCGCCATTTTTTTAAACTTTTTTTTTAAACTTTTTTTTTTATTATTAATTAATTAACTGGCGCCCAGCTGGAGTCATCACGGGCCGTATGTTGTGCAGGCCTGCTTAAGGAGCTACCGTGCTCCGCGCTCACCTGGGGACTCACACCAGGCACACCTGGGGCAGTCCATTCACGCTCATCATCGTTAGGTACTGGTCCCAAGCCAGGGACCGACGGTACCATCGTTGTAGGAAAGACCGTCCATTGTAGGGCACACGGACCCACAGCAGGGTCCGCAGCAGATGAGGTAAATGGATCTTTGTCCTCAGCTTCACTTTGGGGGTCTGTCGCACCCAGACAGATTTCTGCAACACAGTTTCATGCAGCCTGGCGGCAAGCAGCACGTGCGCTCTCCAGACTTGGAGGGAGAAGCCATCTTAGGTATGACTTATGGTTAGCATTTCCAGGTGAGGGAGCCAAAAAAGCTGCTAGATCAGGATAGATAAATGGGCACCCATCGGTCAGACCCTCAGGCATATTTAGGAATTAGGCACCATCTTCTTCACATATGACATGGCCTACATTTATAATTATAGCACTCCATAGCGGGGGGAATCATACCTTTGTCCTATGATCCAAGCACAAGCCAGTCCGGGAATTTCTGAACATGCTCCTGGATGTCTAGCACGGATGCGCAGGAACTCCGAATAAAAAGCAAACATGCGGTTGGGAGTCGTGCAAATTTTCATGGCCAATGTGTCGACCTCTTGCCTTGAGGGCACAAACATGGTGGAAAATTTAATTGAACAATTTGACTACTGAATACATAGCCCCCGGCGATGAGCTCACCCACGCAGCTCCCCGACATGCCGCGAGGGTCCTCCTGCTCAGAGAAGGTAAGGGGACCCAGGGGGAACCCTGCTACACACACTTTTGCATACTTACATATATTTTTGCATACAATAAACAGAAATCCTCCTGATAATAATAAGAAATAATAGGATAGATTTAGTATTTTTCTGTTTTGGAAAACACATCTCTCATGTAAAATCTCTGCATGCAACAATTATGTCCTCCATTGTGTTTGCTTATGTGTCTGTTATCTCCTCAGAAATTAGATGTATTATTTTATTTCAGTGATAGATTTTTGATCTTTAGACTGCAATCTTTTTTATGTTAAATAATAAGTCCTCCAAATCTTTCTTGTTGTTAAAGCTTTTACATGTAATTCCGTGTGAACATGAGATGGAAAGCATTTGGGTCTACATTAACATGTTTTCCAGGAAACTACAAGACTCCAGTTTCTCGAGGGGATCTTTTTGGATTTCAGAGGAATGATTGGGCCAAATCTAAAACTTCCTTCTCATTTGGGGCTTGTAGAAATTCAGTTGAACCATTCCAGAGCTATCCACAGAGGTTATATACTGTACAAAATGAACCATGCACCCCAGACTCTCACGTTGTAATGCCGTCATGTGACAGATGAATTTCTGCATAATTGTAATTTTTAGGTGTGTCAGTGTGAGAGTTTGTTTGTACTTATACATTTTATACTATCCAAAGTCATGGAAAAATGTGTCCACTCCCAATTAAGCGATTACTATAACAAGGCAAATTTCCCTAGCCAATTCCAATCTGTCTTTCCCCCTAAACACTCCACCGTAACTACCCTTCTAAAAGTTTGCAATGAAATCCAGTGTGGAATGGAACGGGGACAACTCACTGGTGCAAAGGCTTTTGATACTGTTGATCATGCTATCCTGCTTAACAAATTCCAGAGCTCTGCAATAGGGAAGCATGCTTTAAACTGGTTTCAGTCCTACCTATCAGGTAGATCCCAACATGTGTCCATCTCAGGCACTAACTCCAACCCCCTGGATATCACCTGTGGTGTCCCGCAAGGCTCTGTTCTGGGGCCCCTACTCTTCTCAGTGTTGATCAATGATCATCCCACAGCTTGTAAAGAAGCCTCAATACACATGCATAATCCTATATGCACACAGCCATAGCCTCTCTGACCTTCAACACATACTTCAGTCTGACATTTTGAGACTCAAAAACTGGATTTCCCAAAACAAACTGTTTTTAAACACTGACAAGACTGTAACAATGGTATTTGGGACCAAAACAACATTTTTAAAGCTTCCAGTGACTGAGCTCCAGATCAGAACCAATGCTAACACCACCCTAACTCCTGTCACTAGTTTTAAATACTGGGTGTGGCAGGACGGCCTGTAGCCAAGGTCAGGGAATAGTCCACACGGGTAGTTTCAGGTTAATGAAAACTTTGAGTGGCTTTATTTTCTCCACAGCATAACATAACATGTGAGCACACTGTCCCTTTAATCACCAAAACATGACAAAACAAACCCTGCTCCACATTGGGAGAGCTGACTAACACTCCAGGCCTATCTATCAGGCTGGCTGGCTAAACCATTTACCAAACCGTAAATGTAAATTAATCAGTCAGGAAAACAAATGAACAATTCTTACTTTAGTTGAAAGAGTTAGTTGGGCATCAATCTGGCTAGCAGCTCACATAGAAGAGTTCTGTGGTCTGAGGCAACCAGCTACAGCTGCGGCCGCTTTTATCCTAATGCGGCCGTAGCTGCGTCGCTCTGACAACCGTGGCCTGATGCGGTCTGTTGGTTTTTTTCCCACAGCGGTTTCCGGTATGTTAGCGCTTGGATTTTTAGCACTGTCTGCTATTCTGCAATACTGTCTAAAAACACAGGTGGGCGTTCAGGAGCTGTTGTCTTAAAAGTCTAATAGCAATTCAACCCACAGAACAGTACAGCCGTACAGTACATTCTCTGCAAGTCTGTGTGCGCGCGCAGTACTGAAATTATAAAATGAAACGCATAAGCGTGTTACAGTCACATTTTCACATTTGTCACATTTTCGGCGCATACAGCACTCTCCTTCTTGCCCCCGCGCACACACAAGTACTATTTCAACTTCTTATCTACAGTACACATCTCCCACACCATTCCTTGGAATGGATGGCTTTCTGGCTTCAATCTTCCTGAACCTGTCATCACATTCCTGCGTGTATAACGTACAGAGCCTGGTGTTACATTTCAGCGCATGCGTGTATAACTTCACATTCATTTAGAAGTACGTCTTTTTTTTTTTTTCGTCTTTTTTTTTGTTTGTTTTTGGTTTCGCTTCCAGACATGTGCCTGCATAAAAATTCTTGATATTCTGATATTAAATCCATACTGTAGCTTTTTAATGCTACAGTAGTCATGCACATGCTTTATTTATGTGATTTTTATTTATTTGGGGTTGTGGGGATCAAAACATTACGGTGATCTGTTGAAAATATTTCATTGAACGACAGTACAGCTAATCCTTCATGCAGCTTTACCCCTTCCCCCCGCACACACACAAGGCTCAAGGATTTGATTTCAACTTCTTATCGACACAGACCATTCATTTTCAAATGATTGACTTTGTGGTTTTAATCGTCCTGAGCCTGGTGTCACATCTCTGCGCCTGCATGTAATTCTCATGACTCATCCATCCACCCCCCACCAACCCTTTGAGGCTTTGTTTAGGGTAACGCATGCGCACATGTGATAATCCCTTCTCGAGTTTAATATATAAATCTGATTAGCCCTTCTTGGCAACTACAGAAACTACTGTAGTGTAGACTTGTGAGGTTTACAACGTACTGTACTGTTTAGATGAATGTAATGAATAGAAATGTGTTTCCACACCTTCCGGAATTTAATATGTTAATCTGATAAGCCCTTCTTGGCAACTACAGTAAGTAGTGTTGCGCACCCCTTAGCACTTCACACACAAACCCAAAGCCTTCTTGAAGAATACCCCCCCCACACACACACACATTCAAAGTAAATTTAAAGTTCAAAGAAAAAAAAGACCTTTTAAAAAAAACATCATCATCTGAATCATGTTTTGATAAATTACCAATTTGTGTCTTCCTTTCTTTTTCTTTGTGGGGGGGCGGGGTGTTCAATGATTATGATTATCGTGAGTGTAATGAAATATTTATTTTATTTTATCAGGAATAAAAATACAAGTAATCATGAATAATACAAAATTCAGTCTTTATCTTCTTTGTACATGTAACAGTTCTTCTGTCATTTGAAAATTGAGGGCCGGTGGATAATCATGGAAGAATGAAAAATACAAATAATCATGAACAATGCACATTTAAAATAATAAAAACAGTAATACAAATTGTTAGTCTTTCTCTTCTTCGTCATGGCCACATTTCATTCTGTAGTTCATTGAGAGAGGGGGCATGTTGTGTAAATGTGTGTACTGTAGATACACTATACACACAGTTCACACAATTTACACATGATACCCCCCCTCCCCGGCCGTCCTTTTTTAGTGCAGCTCTCTGTGAAAAGGAAAGAAACAATTAGTGCAGTTACAGTAAGTGCATATAATGGCATTGTGTACAGTATTGCTACTCCATATTGGACTATTCAGTTACTACTGTACTGCCAAACTACGCTATACTGGAACTACTGTATGACTACTGTAAAATACTTTGTAACAAGATGTGGAGTGCAGCTCTCTCTGAAAAGAAAAAAATAGTTCAGTTAAGGCAATAAATGGCACTGGTGTATAGTATAGCTACTCCATATTGGACTATGCAGTTACTACTGACAAACTACTGTATACTGGAACTACTGTATGACTACTGTAAAATACTTTGTAACAAGATTGGGAGTGCAGCTCTCTCTGAAAAGAAAAAATGAGTGCAGTGAAGTGCATTCTGTATAATGTAAAACAATCTGTGCCATACTTACCTGTATCATACTGTACTTGGTGTGCCTGTACTTACCATACTACAGTACAGTACTGTACCATACGACCTTCCTGATGCATGCCCATTACGTTGTATCACAATGGGCAACACAATTGCAATATGGGCGATATATTTATTACATCGTTCCACAGTGAGTACATCGTTCCAAAAACTCAGTATGCATTTAGACAACTCATCCTTTTTGGGGGGTTTCATCACTCTGCGGATATAATCCTTTAGCTGATGCCAGATCATTTCAATAGGATTGAAGTCTGGCAATCTGTCATTGGAGGAGGAAAAAAATTAGTTAAAGAGATACACAGTAACCAGTGGGAAAAAATGAGACACGTTTACCGTACTTACTCCGCTGGCGTCTTCACCCAGTTGATACCACAGGCAAGAATACTGCACCGACACACTTTATTCGAGCAAATACCCAGTATGTACCTGGCAGATATCTGGAATGCGCCGCTCCTCACCTCTGACAAGCCCCGTTGCATTTGCCTTCCCAGCCTGGGTTCATGCCTGGCTGACGGGCGGCTGATCTGTTAAATGATAATGATTAGGATTTAATAGGCTGGAATGCTTCGCGTGTCTACCAGATGGCATAAATTCATGAATTGTAATGCAGTATATATATATATACTGTGCAGTATTGCAGCCAGCGGGAATAAAATGCTTCAATCCCTGCCTGGAAAATAACCCAATGCACTCGGGCAGAAAACAGTCACAAACCTCAATACACCCGGGTATACCCGAATTCGTGGGACTAGCCGAGCTCGAATAAAGTGTGTCGCCAGTGTATGCGCAGTTGACGCTATGTGCTCCGGATCATTGTCCTGGTAGAAACGGTGACCACCTGGGAATTCACGTGTCATGTATTCCACAATCTCTGGCACCATTTGCTCTTGGAAAAAGCTTTATTCATGATTCCTGTAACAAGAAAAGAAAAGTAATAATGCACACTAGTACCGTACAGTGCATAAGGCAACAGCGTGTGAATTTGGGCCTTATTTTACCGTCAAAGATGACGATGCATCCTGGTCCATGCCTAGAACTGGCACCCCACACATGCATCTTCACTGGGTGTTTTGGACGCAGCTTCATAGATATGCGTCCTTTTTGTGGAATGCAAAGGTTGCAAATTTCTCCAGCGATACAGTAGACTCGTCAGTAAAGATGCAATCCTGAAAAGTTTCGCCACTGTCAATCCATGCCTGTGCCTGGACCACTCTCTTGATCTTGTTGATGTCCCTTATCATAGAGTACGCTCTGTAATGACAAGGAATAATTTTATAGGTACAGTACAGTTTCTTAAACCACACTTTTACCTCCTGTACTGTCCAGTACTAACCTCACACGTCCATATTTCCATCCAATTCTGCGTCTCATCTTCTTGATGCTGGTCTCTGATATGGTTAGATTGTGATTTTTATGCAGAGTGTCTTAGAGCCTCAAGGCACTCTTCTCATCATTCTCTTCACTTATTTGGTCCACCAGAAGAGTTGTCTCCCTACAGGAAACAACAATACGTTACAGTATCGCACAAGTACAGTACATAATTTATGCTCAGGCCTACAGTATGGCTAAATATATATAATACTGTAATATAATAGTTATATAAATATAAAGCGATAATAATAATAATAGATAGATATAGAGTTATATAAATATACAGCGATAACAATATATATATATATATATATATATATATATATATATATATATGTTCAAATAATGGGGAATGGGGGGGAAAGGTGGGGAAAAGGAACCTCGCATCTACTTATGAGAAATTAATGCCACCATAAGCCAAAAAATAAATTAACATCAGTAAGAGTTGGCGGTGCTCACGGGTTGTAAATAGTATGAGTGAAAAGAGAAAAAAGTAACCCATATGGGAGCACTCAGGTATGCAAATTAATATATAGTATTTTATTTATTTGACACAATGCAAAAAAGGATAAGTAAACAGTACAAGATTAAAAACACTTAAAAAAGGCTTGGACCCCTGTCACGGGTACTACCCATGGACGCAAATATGGCAAAGTTAGGGAAATGACTCAAATTGTCAACCCTTGACATGAAAAGGATAGTGACTCAAGAAACACTAAGATGGATCAATATAAATCACAGTAGGTTAATGGGTTCACAGGCACCTATACAAGGCTAAGGATAATAAGTACTGCACACCAGTGAAATGGCTAGTCAAAATATAAATGACAATCATAGAACATCATGAATCTGCTTGAACATACAAATATGTAACCAATACCAACAGCTCAAATAAATCACTTGTAGGAAAAAGGTAACATGATGGAATGACTGAATCACCTAGATGTTCTCGGCTAAAGTGTTCGTAGACTACGCATGTAGGGTAAAATACATTATGCGCTATTTGGATAACCTCGTGTGTGTAGTCCATAAATCCAAAATGAAAACATAAAGGTGTCCCAGTCCAAATAATGGCCCAGTGCTGGGCGCATAGTTTACGTGAACATCTGTCAGGGGTCCTGCTAGCACCCCAACTCCGACGCAGTTTCGATCATATACCTTATACTTGGAGTGGTGAGGGAACTAGGGCATTGAGACTGTTTATCTAGGATTGAATTTCGCCGCCAAACGGGTACGGGGATCACAGCTGCAGCTGCTTATTTTATTACCGGTAATTGCCGCTCCGCTGTGCGTCTGGCACCATTCCAATGTGGAGTCATATCAATGTCCCATGTATAATATGCGCAATGGCGCGACTCGACGTTGCGACCCTTCGATCTCGTAATGTCTTAAATAATTAAGGGCCATTAAAATGGAGCAAAAGCCCTACAGTGCTTTTGTCTGTCTGCCGGGCGCATTAGTTGATGGCTCCCTCGTCCACCAAAAAAAACCCTCCCGCTCTCAACGTTATCCATCCTAAGGAGCAGGACGTGCCGTCCCCTGTGATGCGTGTCGCTTGAACGGCACAACCGTGCATTCGCACTAGACATTTAATTGACCCATACGATCCTTGCGCGGAGGCGCCATCAAACTAATCTGTAGATTACAAATAAAATGTCTTTTAAACTTTATATGCGATGGAGCTAGAGGT